>JACJUY010014452.1:0-12809 GCA_014220935.1 Platorchestia sp. MABIK | reverse complement strand
TACATATATATATATATATATATCACCTGTTTAACGGAATAACCACAACCTGGTACGATAATTATGCAAATAGAAATTTATATTCGTTTTAAGACCGATATAGGAATAAGGTTCATTGAAAGAGGTATCAAAAATTTATGTGCTCGCAAATTTGAGACTGAAAATTCTTTCATAAATTTTTCATCACAAGGTGGTATTTATGTGTAAAAAATACCTTTTTTCATTACTGCTGTTCAGCCATTTGTACATTGTTGCACTTGGCTGTTAAAATGAAGCAATTCTGTTTATTGATGATCTTGATTGTCAAGTAATTAGAAAATTACCGTATGGTGCTCCAGAATTAACTATAATGCAACCACTGTATCAAAAGATTTATTAAGCCCCAGTTTGAGGTTGCCTTGGAACAATAATGAATTGAAAAACTAACATAATGCAACGAATAATTTATCTTTTTAGAATACTTCATTGAAGACACTTATGAGACCAAATGTTACTCAGGATCATGCAAATTTAAATTTAGGCTTTTGCAAAAAAAACATTGTTCTCTTACAATCGAATTTTACTCGAAATTACACGTTGAGTAGCCCTTACCAGTTTCAATAGTTCGCAGATACAAGAAAGTTTAGCATAATACAGAAGTGCCATTAGCGTGAGCTTGCCTTGAAATGGTCCCAATTAAGCATGGCTTATAATTTAAATGTGAGAAGTTCGTACATAAAAATACGTTTAATCCGTACATAAGAGCTTATGATACTGGAGACTGCAACCGTTGTATCGAAATAGAACTCGCGCAGTTACGGTAAGTTATCCATGATAATTCAAAACGATGAATTCGAAAGGCCAGATGCGCCGAGTACACATTGACCTGTCAGTTGGAATCGAAAACAGAACTGTCGCTGAAAACGAAAAAATTCCTGTCCTTGGCTTGCACATTTTAGTATCTTGGACGTTCAAGTGAAGTTTGAATATTTGTTTACTGCCGTTGTTGTTAGAGTGTTTTATAGGAATTCGTTTGAGGTAGTCATTTTTTTAAGTGCTAGACGCGTGGATGATTGCGTGAGAACGTACAGTGAACTACGGGTACTTGTGTGATTGCTGCATGCAATCCTAAGTTGGCAGCACCAGCCCCAGAAGTTCATTCGCCTTAGCCAACACCACGGTTGAGAAAACAAGGTAGAGTCATTTCTATGGGGGAAAATACACCTCCTCTTGTTCGACTAGCCAATAGAACGGCTTTATTTCAAACACACTTTATGACGTCGTCATTGCGACATGTTGTTAGGCCAATAGTGGTGCTAGATTTTTGCTAGCAGTGTTGCTAGATGCAATATGAGCGCTGCTATTGGTTCGTTGCCATGACGTCCGCATTGCCCCACGGTCGACGAAAAAAGACTGGTTTGACCCTACCTTGTTTCTTCTACCGTGGCCAACACTCTGATATCTCCCACAGGGCGCTCCTCTATAATCCCTTATTCGTGAACATCGCCTAAAATTGAATAAGCCATTTAAACATTCCTACTTCCCAATTCTTTCTAATGCACCTAATGAACAGGGCTATTGGAATTACTGTTCTACATTCTGGAATAATTGTTTAAATGCACTAACGCACCACAATTGAATAGTGATTAAAATGTAAGAAAAATACAGATTGCCTCTACTCCTCAGTGTAAATGAATGCTTGTGTATGAGAGTCACGCTTGCGTGAACTTGTCTATCGCACCAAACATTTTCTGAGTAGTAGAAAGATGTTTTACAACTTTTAATGGGATATGTTATCATCTATGACCTAAATTTAACATGTCTGACGAATATTTAGGGGTGTCATTTTCTTTATTTTCTATAATGATATTGAAATTCATAGATTTCGAAAAGTAAAGTATATTATATATATTCATAAAGTATATTATTAAACATGATCATTTTTACTTTGGTTCACATTTTTTCTGCGGAATTAATTTGACGTGAATTGGTCCACGGTATGTGTTCGCGTTCAAAGTATATTAGTTCTCCACTGTATCCAACGCATATTTTGATTAAAAAAGTAACTATTCCCAAATGTCTTTTGTGTCCTGAGCTTCTTTGTGATCAAGCTGCGTCGCAACAAAGAAAAAATGATATTTTCAGCTTGTTCCAGTTAGAGACACTTTCTTTGTTATCGGATGTATATTTTCTGCGCCACAATAAACCTTTCTATTTATACGTCTTGAAAAGGGACTTCCTTGGCAGCATTGAGCTGAAGCTGCAAAACTGCAGTGATCTTTCCTGCAATTTGTCACTGTTTATCACAAAAAAACGCCAACAGAACAAACTGCTTGTCCCACACCTAAGGAAGATATATTGTTTGGGTCATTTGAAAATATTGAGACACTCACGACTCGCTGCCCATAGATTTATTTCCCCACAATCGAATCGGGAATTTATGGGTTCATTATCGCTGGTAAAGACCGCAGAAACAGAATAGACATCGATAATCGATCATGGCCCGCTCCCTGAGGCGATGGCGGCGAAAAAATAATCTCATCTACTGAATTACGAGCGCGACGTTTTTTTTCAGGATAGACTGCTGATAGTCTAGCGATGTACAGAAATAGAACGTACAGAACAGGCTGTATATGCAGAACAGGATATTTACAAAATATATACAGGATACATATATACAGATATATACAGAACAGAAACAGGATATACAGAAACAGAATAGACATCGATATAATCGATCATGGGCCGCTCCTTGAGCCGATGGCGGCGAAATAATAATCTCACTTACTAAATTAAGAGGGCGACGTCTTTTTTACAATAGATTGGTGATAGTCTAACGATATATCATTATCAGCCCAGACATTGTCCTAAATTTCATTTTACTTCCCTGCAGAAAGAACGATGAGCTGTACATCGTTAATTTAGAAATCGTTAATTATACTCAATTTTGTTTAAAGAGTTGAATTGGAAAATTACGGTTATTGTAACCAACGTTAAAATGACAAAATGTTACAAACGAACAATTTAATTCATTTTCAATGAATGTACGGATACAAATGTACACATATTTACTCTATAGTCGTATGTATGTTCTCAAATGGAGTAGGATAACACCTAAAATACCAAATGCATCACTGATTCTGTAAAACTGCTTCATTACAGACGTGAAAGTGTTTCATCAATTTTTATTATATGTTTTAAAGAACTTCCCATTTAACAACAGAAATCACGATGAACATTCTTTTCTCTTAAGTTTTCATAGTTTCTTAGAGCATCGAAAAGTATACTTTATGAGCTTAAAAACGTTCGTGTGTTTGTCTATCGATAAAGAATCGAAGTGCGACGTATATATTGTGAAAAATTGAATACCATAAAAATTCAACGGTTTCTGGTTTATGGTCTTGTAAAACATATTTCTATCGTTTATAATTATTGATTTCACGCCTAACTTCTTAGTTTGCTTAAATATTAAATAAAAACACTAGTGAAAATAAAAACACTAGTGAATAGCTTGAAAACAAACGGGGGATTTTATGATTTGGCTAGCATTGAGTATATTACAAAGGAGATATTCCATTAAGAGCGTTCAGAGGCAAATCATTTAATTTCGCAGTACACGCAATTTTTAAAAATTGTTGAACGATTTTTTGCGTGAAGGCCGGAATTGAATTTGAAAACAATTACGTTCTAGCAAAATTAATTCCTGTTCTAGTCTAGCCAAAATACAGAACACGTGCAAAAAACGGATGTGAAAGTATATATTTTCACTTAAAACCCATGCCCGTAACACAAGTGTGTTTTGTGAAAAGCACGAAAGATTGATTTTTAATTTTTCGATTAAAAACGTTTATATTTGTCTCGCATTCGTGATGTCCTGACCTCATATTCAAATGGACCTTGATGTAAATTACTAAATAAAAATGATAAATGCAGTAACATTCTCTTCTCATTAACATAGCTTCATTTTCATCAACAATGGCAGAAGAACCATGATATCGTGCACGTGTTTCTTTTCAATAAACGTTGATGTGCATTACTATCAGAGAATATTATTGCTTAACCTCACATCAATAATATCATCACCTCATTCACTCATACTGTTCTCTGGGTGTGTGTGTGAATGAGGAAGGTGTTCCGTGAATGTGTACGTTTGTCTTACATAAGTTAAAGTGGTCCGAAGATATTATAATTTACTACTATGATGGCCAACAATCGTGGTACGCAAACAAACAAGTTTCACGAAAGTAACCCAACTAATGTAGATACTTTTCGTTGCAATTGTATGTTTTTACTCACCAGTATTGACTTCTACTCAACAATAACAGATTCTATGGAATTTTTCTCAAAATCAAAAAACATTGCCATGTCCAAGCAAACCACTAAATTCTCAATTATTGCTTGAGGAGCATGTTTACTACTTGAAGGAAAGATAAATTCACGAAACAAGTAGCTCTATTCAAATATCGACGAAAAGTCGTGTTCAAATGTGCCCATTGTTATAGCCTTAAGAAACAATTATACGTGATGTATAGCTTGTACTAAATAAATTGTTTAATTCGATAAATTGAAATGCAGTCAGCTACTAAACTCATGTTTTCAAATGTTTTCAGGAACATGTCATTAAAAAAATGATAGTTAGGAACTGTTTCATATTACCTCATAATTAATTTGCTTCACTTACATTACCTGCATTTTACAAAACTGATGTCCCTAATGCTTCGAATAATGTTTCCAGGAGCTCACGCATCGCAAAAATGATCTTACTGATACTTATACATGTTTTCATGTATGTTTTCGTCCATTTTCCCTCGATGATATGATAAGTTCGATGAATGGTCCGATGAATGATCATGCGGAGGTTCGTATAAATATCAGAGCGGATGCTCCTAACGTTGTTATATCGAATATTTGTGGGCACTGTTTCGCGAAAGTCCCCAAAAATTTTTTTACAAATGTACTAACGAATATTTCCTTTAATATTTAGAGGAGAGTATACCCCTTATTTTTGTTCCATTTGAAAGAAAAAACATTCGCGGTATTTCTGAGGGATTTTTTTAGGCTAATATCTTCAAGTTTAAGTTTTCCGAATGAAATCTAGCCACTTATCATCATGTAGACTTTCAAGATTTGCTTATGTTCATTGGTTACATAGGTAACTTCATGATCTCTAAATCAATACTAGTTCTGCAGACTTGCATTTATATCTTTGAGCAATGACACTTATTTTGTAAAAAAAACAACTTGCAATGCACAGAGTTCATTTTGAAAGGTTAATGTGTAAATCTCATCGATGATATTTAAATCATTGACTAAGCACATTAAATCTGAACTTGTCAATGTTTATTCCAGAAGTTCGGATATTTTTTGGGAAAAAACACCCATTGTAAGCCCGTCACTGAATAGACCTTAACAAACCAATTTAAATTCCCTTTTTCAATTCACTAAGACGAAGAGTTAGCCTCGTTTGATGGAACATAGCACAACCAGAAACCAGCGTCCGAAGAAGTGAACTTGATTACTAGAGCCTAAGTCAAGACATGCTCTGTTGGACCGTCAACGACATCCACACAAGGCTTTGCATTTAAGTTCAGGGCTATAGAACTTATTCCATCTTAATAAAGTCTGGGTCTTTGATTAAACCGTCTGGCAGTGAAGCAAAACACAGCACTGAATCTTCCTTGAAGTTGGTGACTTCACGTGTGTTGTGATTACCTGCCACTCCTGATTACAAGACAAATAAAAGTGAAAACTCTGAGCAGCGGGAACAAGCTCTCAGGCAACAAATTCATCTTCTTCAGTGAGAGAAGATCAGCGTCGCAGTGCCTCGATTGTAGAGCCAAACAATAGTATTTTTTTTTTTGTGTCGCTAGCATTATGTTTTTTTGTGTCGCTAGCATTATGTTGCTGGAAAAAAGTTTACAAATATGATGGAGAAGACATTTATTTACCTTCTAGGGATAGTAGATCTAGACGAAGAAGTTAAACTTTGTGGGTCTACATATGTTTTTGTTCAGAATCAGGTCATCGTTTCAGAGTATTTTCAGGAAAATGCATGAGCATTTCCTCTCCAAAAAAGTTGGTTTGTTCATCTAATGGATACTCCTAATGTGATCACAGTTTGCCAACATTTTAGTCGAATGACGAAGTTTAAAAAGAAGACACGTACGTTATGAGGATTTCGAGGCCCACATGCGGTATATTACTATGCGCTGTATACAAGTAATCTAAACAAATATTTTTCAATCGTTAAAACACAAGCCATGCCTATTGAATTTTTGTCTCTCAGTTAGGAGCAGAGTTTGCAATGGTTGCAAACTTTCATCATGGGTCTTTTTTCTCAATAAATAAGCTGAAAATAGAACGTCTTGGCATAACCTTCAATGTTTTCGCGGTTATGATGCTAAATATAAACTTGAAATTTGCGTTTTGGAATATCATTCACATTGACGAACTTGATAGAATATCATTGCTAGTGTTTGATCTGATAGATGAATGATGCCACTAGCTAGCGTTTGAACAATGGCATTTCAGCACAGATGTGATTTCGAAAACTTAACTAATGTTGGTCCCATGAACAGTTCCCATTCAGAAAAATATTTGATGTTTTCACAGCGCGAGAAATCTCATTGCCGGAGCTCGAAACCAAAATTTGCATTTAAAATTAAACGATGCCCACACGCCACTAGGATAAAAAAATCGATAGCCATTAATTTATTAACTAATAAAGAAGAATATCAGAAGTGATAACTTCAACCAACGAAGTCTAAGCGATGTATAACAACACAGACCGTCTCGTGATTATATCACAGTAGACCGTATCTTACGACAAAAGTAGCGTTCTACTTCGTACTTCATGACAGCGACTGCAACAAAAACATTATTGAACTGAGTGATTGATCGCAGGAGGTTTTGTAATGAAACGAAGTAAAATGGATACACGCTTTTTTTATAAATTGTAGTAAACGTTTAAATTCTTTCCCACCCAAATTCATTTTTTCAGAGCTCTGAAGATGTTTTTTTCATAATTCGAAAAGTTTGTTTATGTAAAGATATTTTTGGTCGAGTTTGTTTTCTTTTTTATCTAATGAGTGAAGTTTATTAGAAATGCACATACAACCTCTAGAATAGAGTGACATTAAGAACATAGGTATTGACATCTGTTAACTTCAACAGCTTTAACAGGTGTTGTTATATCTTGGTCAGGAATATCATTTCAGTGTGCAACACTCTGACTGAGCGATTAGTGTGATTTTTTAAATTATGTAGCGAAGTAACGTGTGCTTGTAAATGTGCATTCTGTTTCGACTGCCTATTATGTGAGCTCGCATTTCCCAACAATGAGAAATTTAATCCTTCAGCTAACTCGAAACTCGCTCTAGAATTTTTAGAAACCAAAACATAATTTTTTTCAAAGGTGTCAACTTTCATCTTGTTTCAAAAGCAGCAGAAATATTTTAGAATTTGGCTTCACCAATCCTAGAGTGTTCACGGACTAATTTGATTCTCGGAAGCTTTGTTGAATCCATTTATGTGTAACGATAACATTTCTGCTCTGAGAGCCCTGCTCAGCACAACAACCAAAACAACAGTTGCCACGCATGTGTTTGATTCGGCATGCTTGCCCAGCACTTAGGATTAGTGTTTTATTCGCGATAAAAAAATAAAAAAGAATATGACGATTAGAAAACTCTTCAAGCCAGAAATTAAATCGGTTTTATTAGAAAAACATGCCTATTAATTGTTTATTTTCTCAGTCGTGCACCGAAGTTGTGAAATTTCCAAATTGAGTAGAGGTGAGAAGTTGTCGCAGTGATGCTTGAGCACAGATGACTTGCATATTTGTACTCTTTTCTGCCGTTTTCATCCATCAATAATCAAGCTTCCTTCCGCTAATGTTAGTGACACTTTCACTCTTTTCTTCGATTTATTTCATGAGATTGATTGATAGATTCCTATGGAATCATATTTTATATTTTTGTAATCATCACCAAAGTTTTTCAGCTTTTACTGGAAAACGCAAAAAATATTTGTGCTGGCAAGAGTAATTTAATTGAACTCTGTTCAGAAACTTCAAAGATTTGTTAACATCATTCACATTAAATAATTTATTTCCACATTATACTTACAGATATATAATAGAAACGTCGATTGCCCTTACGTTCGGTGTAGTAATATTGATGTCAATCCGATATGCTCTTAGTAGACATCATTTATCATGTGGGTGAGCGATATTGTTTTTTTTGTTGCTCCGCGCTGGTCGAACAAAACAATCGCTAAAAAAGCAAAATATTCTGTTGTGAGAGACGTTACAGAATTTATTAACGCCTGACTCAACTGAAAACTAAAATCAATAACAAATCGCACGAACGATCGACTTGTGCGACAAATCGCACGACAAATATGTGACCTGAACTTTAAATTGTTCCAGGTTATTAATCATGAAAATAATTAGTGTAGTGACATCAGAAGGTACAGTATTCTGTGTTATATGCATTGAAATTACCAATAACGCGTTGTGAAATAGGTGAAAACCTTCACGCCTATCCAAACCCTCCAACACCACCAGAGATATTAAATTTCTCGGAAACATTTCGGAACAAATTCGACGTTCTTTGTTGCGTCCGCAGTCATTGTTACCATTGTTGCAGTCTACGCACCAATCAAAAGAATCAGGGATGAGCCAGCCTTCGATTTCATTCGAAGTGAAATGCCATCAGTTTTGTGTCTAGCTGCTGTCTCCCAGTCATGTTACGTGTGAATTCGACAGTTAACAATCTAATGTTAACAGTATATTCGATTCATTTTCCACTGAGTCTACGGTTTTATCATGAAAAGAAATACTTTATCAAAGTTCAGTCATGATCGATCATTTACAGACACTTTGTGACAGATTGGCTGAATGTGAGACACATTTCTAATAAATTTTACCTTTCATTAGCCACAAACCTACAAAAAACCAACACCACACTTCACCATTCAAACACAAAAGCAATACAAACGCTCACCTTCGCTAAAATTCTGGATATTTTGCAGCAAAACAGAGCTCATAAGTGATGTGTTTTGCACTTAACGTGTTTTCGGTTCTGAAAAAACACTGAACGAAATCTCTTTACCGCACAGAGTTTACACTTGGAGTCTGGAAAGGTCCTCAGGATGCTCATTTGCAGCAGTTCGCTCAATTAAAGGCAATTTCAAGGTTGTTAATGAGAGAGCCCCCGGGGCTAACATAGATAGATGACTCAAATCCCCTATGATTTCGTCGCTAACCAAAATAGCGAGTTGCTTTAGTCCGAACCTTCCATGACGCTGTCACAAAAACTACGCCCCTGGGTCCTTAAAGCTAAAACCCATTCTTTTTTCTACGGAAATCTGTGGTTGACGGAAGAAATAATTAATTATACGAGCCTGTCCGCATTCACCTTTTTGTTCCCGCATGAAAATAGAATAAATGTTGCACGCACGAAATTTGCAGCTCCAGGATTGCGACACTTGAACAAAAAATACATTTGCTTCATGCTTATCGCTAAATTTTGAATTGATTTTTACCAAGACACTTAAAAATTTAAAATTTCATGAGGTTTGAGTTGTGAAAGCGCGATAAGCTCAGGAAAGCTCAGTGAGTGATAAGAAATACAGGTCTTGAAAAACTTCTCCGTTTTGAGAGCTGACAAAAAGCATCTCTGGGACAAGAACTGACGGCAGTGAAGCTGGAAACACGAAAACACTCAAAAGCCCCATTTTTCAATCCAGTTTTTCAACTTCGATACGTAAATATTTATTTTTCGATAACACATCTCTTTTTCTAACAAATGTGTTCATTTGGGGAACAGCTGCGAGTTTTAGTGTGCTAAATGACCCTAAAAAGAGAGACGAAAACAAACTTTGGTCTGCTTGTGTAAGCTCCTCCAGCCGACGGCCACCAGGAGAAGCAGGCCGGGATTGTGAGGGCAGTTGGAAGATGTCCAACAGACGAGGGGTGGCACGAGTGATGGGTGCCAAAACTGTTCATGGCAAAGCTTATGGGAATTTTTAGAGCGCAGCACAATGGATCCACACAAAATTTTAGCATTCTAATTCATCTCGAGTTCAAACTATTAGGGATATTTTTAATCCACATGTAAAGTTGTGAGTGAGTTTCTATTTATCGTTTAAACAACAACGCTCTTGCAATGGATGCATTTTGATCGATTGGTTGAATTTTCATTCAATTCTTTAGCTAATTAAGAAACATTAACTTGCAAAGCTAGAGATAGCGCAGCGCAAATTCAATTTGAGGTTTCAATAAAACGTATACCATGGTAAAAACTAGATTTTAAACATTATTGAAAAGTTCTTCTTATCTGAGCATTCAAATATCGTAAGAAAATGGTAATTTGAGAGATTAGGATTCTAATTTAAAGACACTATGAAGATTCAAAACATAAGCGAGGTTAAAAAGTTCACGATGAAAGCGAGCATTGCAGCGGAAATAAATTATTTACGCGACTTAAATATAATAGTAAAACTGAACCAACAACTCTAACCTTAGTTGGTAAAAAAATGTGAAAAAATTGAAATTCTAAGCTACATTGAGCAACGGTGATGAATCGCGTGGCAAAATTCACGAAAGAATATTCTATAACACGATAACAAAAAGTTGAAGGTGCAACCTTGAGAAACTCTAGGCACTTTCGTGGGAGGTACTTGACTATGTAAAGCTGGCCGCCTCGCTGCACATGATAAGTTTCTGAAGAGCCTTTCAAGAGAGAGGCATCGATGAAAGAACTCAATTTTAAAGCGGAAAAATATCCATTATCCTGTATATTTTTGCAAGGCTATTTTTAAACAGGTTCCTTCGGTTATTATAATTTTGCGTCTATCGTTTTTGCCAGCGCCTCTTCGATTTTAGTCGCCCGAGGCAGCGGCTATACTGGGGCAGCTAAAATCATAGATGTTATTACGAATAAGTTAGACAGGGTTCTTGCATTATTGAAGATCACATATATATGTACGTGGCATTCTGATGCTTAGAACAACCTTAGAGTTCTATGAAGTATGTGCAGCGCTTTAGCGTGAAGAGTGTTGATAAAATTATACGTTAGTTCAAAGTAACTACTATGTCGAGGCAGCTTGTGCGCTTTTTTGCGGTCAGGTTACATGTAAATTGGGCAACAAAAAAAATTTTGTTGCAGTTATTGGTTGAGGTCTTGCTGTACTCGTTTAATGAGAGGCTGTCACTTTTCTCGCGTCCCTCACAAATTTTCATAAAAATTCACGATATAATGGAGACGCCGGTGTCTATGTTAGTTCGAAAAACTAAATGATGCTTTTGTCACAATTTTCTTCTCTCCCTAATTGATCCTGAATGTTTTGCAGAATCATTTGAAATGCTTCTGCTTGGAATACACTATTGAATAGTCTATTCCTTTTTAATTTGAGGTATTTTACTTGTTCATAGAAAATGTCTCGGTCCTATGATTATTCGAAACTCAAAAGAAAATATATCTGAACGGGCAAGTAGTTTGCTTGAGTCGCAACTTGATTAAAAACTTAAAAACGAAGGAAATTCCCAGGAACTTAATCATTTTTAATTTGAAAACGTTTCGGAGTCCAGCTCCATCATCAGTTCAAAAATACAATTCATTATGTCTGCAATAACAGAAGAAACAAAAATATTGTAGACAATTATTAAAACAGATCACGAAAACAAAAACGAAAATAAAAACTTGTCATAAAAAACAAGACATAATTGCTATTAAGTTACTATTTGCAATGAGTATGAACTATCGGTATTATTGAGGGCCGGTTTTCGTTTAAAAATATGTAACGACTCTAGAATCCTAAGGTCATATGAAGTTGAAGAGGAATCTAAGATTTTGAAGTCTTTGGAGGATATCGGTACGTTGCATTGCTCTGCGTGTGTGCGTATTGCGGAGTGAGAGGGGTGAGCTAGTTGGTTTCCAGAACGGAAGCTTCTACCGCGATGTTCGGCCACTCTGATTTAAAAATTGCGTGATGTCATGCCGACGTACAATGATGTGCACTGCACACAACTGTAGGAATAAATCAGAGAGGCCCGCATCTCCACCGGAAGCGTGTCCTCAATTGTACCGGAAAAGAGAAGCCACCTTAAAATTATTAACTAGAGCTACGCATAACTGAAGGTTTTGAAAGTATTTTTCACACAATAATTTTATCTCGAGAGACAATTTCTCAGAGGGCGCTCCAAAATACGGAAACGAGTAGTATAGATTGTCTTTGTTTTCTCTGATAGTTTGCGAAGCGTATTGCTTAGACGGAAATTTCTTAATTTGCGAATTGATGACACCCAAAGGAAAACCGTTAGTTGTAAAATATGCGCGTAAAAATTCGAATTCACAATGAACATTTTTGAATGTTGAACATATTTTGTAACCAATTTTGATTAAAGTTTGAGCACAATTAATTTTGAAACGCATTGAACAAAAACTAAAGAAACTGGAGCTTAATCCTGTGAAAGTTGGTTTACGGTATACTGACGTCTGAAAGTGATCTCCGTCTCTCGGGACTAGACAGTCAGGGAAGGCCAGGGAGTTATTCTTCTCAACTTCTACGGTAAATTTAATTGATTGATGCTTATGATTGATATAGTTTAAGAACTGCTCAATATGAGAAGGATGGCTAAATAGAACAAAAGTATCGTCTACGTTTCGATTACAAAACCGGTTTAAAATCAGTGGGACATTCATCTAACCACTTTGTTTCGTGGAAACATAAAAATGTTGGCAAGAGACGGTGCCAGCGGAAGCCCCATTAAAATTATTGTGCGAAAAATAATTTCAAAACCTTCAGTTATGCGTAGCTCTGGTTAA
>JACJUY010014449.1:0-12170 GCA_014220935.1 Platorchestia sp. MABIK | reverse complement strand
ATAACTGTCAACTGCTATAACTGCCTCCAGCCATAACTGCCCCCTGCCATAACTGCCTCCAGCCATAACTGCCCCCTGCCATAACTGCCCCCACATTTGTTGTCTGTTTGTGACAGTCAATAGAGTTTATTAATCACCTTTTAACTCGTAATTATGAAAGACTCAAAATGAGTATTGCTTGTAATGTCAACGCTTAACCAGGAAAATTATTAACACGTCCTGAAAAAATGACATTGAAGACTTGGGAACCAACAACATATTTTCCTTCTCGCAACATCAGCAGATGCTGCTCGTGTCTTGTTTGTTACTTAGTCATCACTCGAGGAAAACTAATGACAAAGAACACGTCCCGAGAATTGGTCATTTCCTGTCTGCATCCTGTTGACTGAAGGTAACAGTTAGCCATGACGGTAGGCTACCGTTGGTCATCTTGGTTGTCAATATTATCATTACTAGTAGACACGGCTCGTCAAAAATGACAGGATTCGATACTTTCCAGAAATAAATCTTGAAGATGTGGATGACAAACAAATATCCCAACAGTACCCGCCATTAAAATATTCTTGTACTTGTGCACTGGTGAAACTCGTATCACAGAGACGGTCATCGAGCGTCCTAATGAGCGTCACAGACACACGCACCAATCACCAAGCAACAACTGTGGATTATTATATAGAAGTTTCACATCATCAAAAAGTTAAAATCTCCGATGTACAAAAATTTTCAGCGAAAGGATTACCGCTTGCCCACTTTTGGTGAATAGAGGCTCCGAGCGGCGGACATCCTAAAACTCAAGTCAAAATTTGACTGTGTAAGCTGTCCGTGACTGTTTATTATTATTGCTATCATAATCATTTAACAACCATTTATTTACCCGTTATGGTGAGGCCCAAATGCCAATACACCCTCATATTTGGGTACTGCAAAATCATGGGTCATGGTCACGACCAAGAGCAGTTAGAACTCTTTCACTCTTTTGGAAGGTTCACTCTTTTGAAATGATGCCACATACCTTCCTCTCTCACCTCCCTCACTAACTCACAAGTTTCCATGTTTCGTGCGCAGGGGTGTTATGAACATGACTTATTTTAAATCCTAGTGTTTCAACTACAGACGAGTTAACCACAGCGTTGTTGTAGGTGCTTCAGTGAATTTTTGTGTCTAAGCAAAAAGATTAAACGTTGGATTTTATCTAATTGATATCCGCGAAGAAGGAAATTTATGAAATGTGAATCAAGTCCACTTTGTGCGTTATATCTCGTGTACACATCAAATGAACGCACGCGACAACACATTCGCACCTCGGGTGTGAAGATTGTCAATCACACGAGCGGCGTCTTTATACTGAACTTTCATTTCTCTTCTTACAACCGTTGGTATAATTTTCTCCTTGATATTTAACCCCATTTTTCTTCGTAACACTGAAGTATAATTTGCACTTTGATATTTAACCTCCATTTCCTATAGTACTGCAGAAGCATAATTTGCGCCTTGAAATTTAACTTCCATTTCTCGTATAATTTGCGCCTTGTTCCATTTCTGTTCGTACAACCGTGAATACAATTTACGCCTTAATACTCAACCTCCATTTCTCTTCATACTACTGCAAGCATGATTCATTTCCGTGCAATCTCAGACACCAATGAAATAAAATCTGGCGTCCGTAGAGCGTGTTTGCAACACGCTGGATCATGTTTGGCTCAGGTGTGCACGTCACGTAAGCACGAATCCGACACGTCGTCGACGTGATCTCTTACTTGATGCAGCTGTGAGCCGCCCCGTGCCGCGCATGCGCAATGACCTCGCTGCCTCCCCGGCGCAGGCTCTTACGCCTTCCTTGCTAAATTACGTTGGCAAACTGAAAGTTTATCCCAGTTTCCCAGGCAAAAAGCGGTGGAAATACGCCCTCTTCAGCAGCTTGGGGAGTTACTTGGCGACTGTGCCGCCTGAATACGAAATGCAGGAGGTAAAGGGTACTGGTTAACTTTGTTTTGTTATTATTATTCGTGTAATTATTGTTGTCTATTTTACACTGTGGGCTTGTTACGAATTTGACATTCTTGTAAACACCCAGTGAAGTTATTCAGTCTATAATGAAATCGTACGTCAAAATACTTCGTGTCAATATAAATCGAAATGTTTACCATGCAATCAATCGTTTTTAATTATTCATTAAATGATTGTTGCCTATGTTACACTGTGGGTCTATTAGGAATTCCAAATCTTTTGAAATCTAGTGAAGTCATTCACTCTCTAAAGGCAACGCATATCAAAATACTTTGTCAAAACGAACAAACACTTTGTCAAAATAAATCGATATATTTACAACACAATCACACATGCAAGCGCATACGACGGAAAATTGAAATTAGGAACATAACAGTACCCACTTCATCGTCCCGTGAGACATAAATTTAAGAAGAGAACCTTGCATTAAAGCTGCATGCAGTGAGAGAGGCACGGCCAGGGCGGCAACTGAAAAGAGACTTCGAAGTCCCAGACCTGGGACTTTTGGTGTAGGTCTCTCCGCAGCTGAGATTCTTAGTTATCGCTCAGCTGAGATTCTTAGTTATCGCTCAGCTGGGATTCTTAGTTATCGCTCAGCTGAGATTCTTAGTTATCTCTCAGCTGAGATTCTAAGTTATCTCTCAGCTGAATTTCTTAGTTATCGCCCAGCTGAGATTCTTCGTTATCGCTCAGCTGAGATTCTTAGTTATCGCTCAGCTGAAATTCTTAGTTATCGCTCAGCTGAGATTCTTAGTTATCGCTCAGCTGAGATTCTTAGTTATCGCTCAGCTGAGATTCTTCGTTATCGCTCAGCTGAGATTCTTAGTTATCGCTCAGCTGAAATTCTTAGTTATCGCTCAGCTGAGATTCTTAGTTATCGCCCAGCTGAGATTCTTAGTTATCGCTCAGCTGAGATTCTTCGTTATCGCTCAGCTGAAATTCTTAGTTATCGCTCAGCTGAGATTCTTAGTTATCGCTCAGCTGAAATTCTTAGTTATCGCTCAGCTGAAATTCTTAGTTATCGCTCAGCTGAGATTCTTAGTTATCTCTCAGCTGAGATTCTTAGTTATCTCTCAGCTGAGATTCTTAGTTATCGCTCAGCTGAAATTCTTAGTTACCTCTCACCTGAAATTCTTAGTTATCTCTCAGCTGAGATTCTTAGTTATCTCTCAGCTGAGATTCTTAGTTATCGCTCAGCTGAAATTCTTAGTTATCGCTCAGCTGAGATTCTTAGTTATCGCTCAGCTGAAATTCTTAGTTACCTCTCACCTGAAATTCTTAGTTATCTCTCAGCTGAGATTCTTAGTTATCTCTCAGCTGAGATTCTTAGTAATCGCTCAGCTGAAATTCTTAGTTATCGCTCAGCTGAAATTCTTAGTTATCGTTCAGCTGAGATTCTTAGGTATCGCTCAGCTGAAATTCTCTACTACTATTCAGCTGAGATTCTTGGTTATCGCTCAGCTGAGATTCTCTGCTATCACTCAGTTGAGACAAAGACACTCTGATGAGAAACACAGTAGAAGTTCTTCAGTGGAAAAATGTTTGTTTGTAGAGTCATGGGGAAGAACGCGGAATCTGAGAAGTAAAATAGTACATTTTTGTACAAGCCTCAATGATAGACTGTACAATGTTGAGTATATTTCGATGTAAATAATTTGAGTGTCCAGGATACAAGTCTCACTGGGGGACACAGTCCATCAATGGCAATAATTTGAGTATCAAGTCTCATTGTGAGGCACTTGATCAATGGCGAGAATTTGAGTATCTAGGACATAAGTCCCAAAGGCAAGAAGATGAATATCTAGGATACAAGTCTCACTGTGGGACAAAGTCCATCAATTGAGATTGATGAGTGTCAGGGATTCAAGTCTCTCTGTGGGCACAGTGCATCATTGAGATTGATGAGTATCTAGGATACAAGTTTCTCTGTGGGCACAGAGCCCATCAATTTATATTGATGAGTATTTAGGATACAAGTCTCTCTGTGGGACAAAGTCCATCAATTGAGATTGATGAGTATCCAGGACACAAGTCCCACTGTGGGAGATTGAGTCTCCCACAGCAACTCGAGGAAGTTCACTCACCTGACGCTCAAAATTCCAAATTCCGGCCTAGCCTGCAGGCACGCTCGTCAGTGCCGCCTCCAGGCACGCAATTCCAGTCCTTGTCTTGTTGTTGTCAGTCAAGTTCTCAGTGCCGCATTGGCGTTGGTTAAGTGAGGTGGTGTGTTGCTCTTCAGAAACTTGATAATGACATAGGAGGGTGACGCAACCGCCTTGTTTACATCTGCGCTTCAGTGCCACAGCATTTCCTGCTCATTTTGCCTTCACAAGAAACAGGCCCATTGAGTCTCACCGGTTCTTTATCATTTGACCAAATATTTCCTGAAGTTTTTTTGTTTTGAGGTGAGGTGCTACGATATGTTTTGTCGCGTCAATTTTAATCTGCATGTGATATGTGCAGCGGGTTGTTTTCATCTCTCACAGCACGCTCTATTTGTTTATGGTTAATTTGCTTATGGTTATATTGCCTTAGACACGCTTGAAGCTCTGCAATCATGAGTTGTGAACACCCTGCACTCTTTTCTCCGTAAAATGTCATGTGGCTTTTGCTTGAGTGTATCTTTATATACAAATCCACGTATATATAAATATATAAATATATATATACATATGGCACGCAGGCATACATATGTATGGCATATGGTGTCATACATATATGGGCACCATATGTATATATATATACACATATGGTATATAAGTATATACATATATGCATTACACATTCACCATGTGTCTATTCAATTCACCATGACTGACTCACCATAATTGCACTTGTTCTCTTATCTTCTAAGTGTACTTTAGTGGGTAAGGTAATTTTATCTGGTCGTGAAATATTATCCAGTGAATACGCGTAGTGTTAAAGTGCATCCCTCACCTCCACTCCCTGATGTATACCATCATTACGACATAAGGTGTAAAAATGAGACTTTGAAACACCGCTGCTATTCCTGTCGACATGCAAAGAAAATATAACCAAAACTTAACATAAAACGAGGTACCAAGTTATACATTTTGAGGTGCCGTGGTGCTTAACCCTATAATAAATAATCATTTCAACCTAAGGTGAACAAGTGCGCCTTTGGAATATTGTTGCTATTCCTGTCGATATGTTCCCAGGGCAAAGAAAACTGTAAAAAAATAAGGTGCCCAAGTTATTTTAAGATGCTGTGTTACATTAGTCCAAATCACGTACTCTGGTGCCTGTGCGTGACGGGTGTCCCACGGGTAGCAACTAGACAATGGGCGACTCGTTACGTGTCTAATTTTATGCTCGATTTACTTACATTTCTTTGTCATCTTCACTGCAGTTGTGACGCCATACTCGCTTGGAGTGCGTGTTTGCTGCAGTAATTTGACTGCAGTAGTTGTAGTAATGGTGGTAGCGGTAGTAACAGCAGTAGTTGTGGTAATGGAAGTAGCGGTAGTAACAGCAGTCGTTATAGTAATGGAAGTAGCGGTAGAAACAGTAGTAATTGCAGTAATGGAAGTAGGGATAGTGACAGTTGTAATGGTACTAATGGCAGTAGCAGTTGTAACACCAGTAGCGGAAGTAGCAGAAGTAGTGGTAGTAACAGAAGTAGCGGTATTAACAGAAGTAGTTGCAGTAATGGTAGTGGTAATTGAAGGACTAGCGATCATTTAAGCGAAAATACTCGCGCTGTGCGTGAGATACTCGTATAATTGTGCTCAACCGTAAAGTGCAAGAGTGGTGAACACTGCACTGTGGCGCGGTGTGTGGTGATGTACGCCCTGAGTGCACTACCCAGTGATGCACAGCACCATCTCGATGCACCGGAAGTGCATCACCGAGCGCCGAGCTCGTGTTTTTTCTAAATATTTTTGTGCGTCATTTGTCAGCCGTGATGCGGGCGCGCCACACATTAGGCGGCATTGTGCGCTTCTTGTTTACTGACGGGGTAATTGCGTAGTGACCCACCGGTGGCCACTGGGGACTTTTATAATACGGGCCCACAAACTGTATTTTTGCTTACATAAGCCATTTTCGTTTCTTGTTTACTGACGAGGTAATTGCGTAGTGACCCACCGGTGGTCACTGGAGGACTTTTATAATACGGGCCACCCCTCTAGTGGTCACAAACTATTTTTATATACGTACGCTATGTTCTTTTCTTGTTTACCAACGCGGTAATTGGTTAGTGACCCACCGGTGGCCACTGCAGACTTTTTTAATACGGGCTAAAGTGGTCACTCGCTGCATTTTTGCTTTCGTGCGCTAGGCTACGATGAGAAGAGGGAGGTCTCAAAATTAATTGATTTAGTCTCCTTTGAAAGTTGAATGTTTAGTTTGGAGTTGAATTTGCAACTTCAGTTCAACTCACCACAGTTAACGAGTTGAGTAACTTTAGTTTGCTGTGTTTTAAATTGTTTCCATTATTTCCTTAATTTTTTGCGTAGTTAGCCTCCATTGAACGTAGAGCAGCTGTTCATAAATTGCTGTGCACCCAAACTTAGACAATGCAGCTTTCTTTGCTAAAAGTTGTATGCGTACAGAAAACGCTATTTACCATGCCTGCTTGTTACAACTTTTGTGGGTTATTTTAAACCTCAGCTCTTGTGAGTTGTTTTAAACTTCAACTTTTGTTAAGTTGTTCTAAACTTCAGTTCGAAGACGTTTAAACGCAATATAACCGTTCAACACACATTATGCCGCTATCATTCTAGCGGACGCAAAAAACTCAACTACTGTAGAATTTCTTGTTCAACTTCTAAAGCGCGTGTTGAAATTCGCGTGTTTTGCGCGCTAAAATCCGAAGAAAATTGCGTATCTTTTTATCTAAAACACCGTCAATCTATAACATTTACTGGAATTTTTTTACAGATTTACAGCCTTTCATACAAAATGATTAGCAATCATTTCATAGATAGATTGCCAGTGTTTCAGTGATAATGATTATCAATTTCATTCGTAGTGCAACACTTTTGCTTCGTACTACAAACCTTGAAGTAATAATATAAAATGTTCAGCATTCTGCAATGCGTAAATCTAACTGGACTTGCAATGTGCAAAAATCGTGCATAATGGGATTTTTTTTAAATCTAACTGGACTTGCATTCCGTAAAAATCGTGCATAATGGGATTTTTTTAATCTAACTGCACTTGCACTCGGCAAAAATAATGTTTTGTGTAGTTTTTAAGAATTTGATGAATGTCTTCCTAAACATTCATTCGCATGACTGCGCACGAACTCTACAAAAATCGTGCATTTTGGGATTTTAAAAATGAATTTAATTGCGTACACGATGTGCAAAAATCGTGCATTCGGGATTTAAAAAGTTCTAACTGGACATGAACTCTGTAGAAATCGTGCGTTGTGTGATTTAAAAAAAAGCATTTACCTGTACATGCACTCTACAAAATCCGTGTACAGTATGATTTTTTCCTTAATTAGGAATGTCTTGACCAGCATGGGAAGTTGGTACATGGAAGAAGTTACTGTGTTTAAAAGCAGCTTTTGTGCTCACGAGGAGACATTTCTCAAAAATAATACAAATGTAGATTCTGGTACAATATGCTCCAGGGTGGTTTACCTCCCAGTCTAAATTTTTCACCGGAGCATGCGTGTTTTTCGCCGCCCAAGCGATTTAATTACATGGGCGGCGAAAAATATGCATGCAGGCGGCGAAAAAGTAAGACTGGGCTCTAAGGCTTGTTGCAAGCACTATATATATATATACATATACTCCCTGCACTATATATGTACCTATATAAGCACCTTGCTCCCTCCTGTGCTCAAGGCTGATGCATGATGTCATAGAGCTGAAGAAGTTTTTGTGATTCAATTTGGGTTGATTCAGACTGAAAATCTACCCTGGGTCAGGTTTCCTGATCAAAAAATCGTATGGCTAATTTCTTTCGAAACAATTTTGCTTGTTACTTATTCACAGAGTCGAAAAAAGTGAAAAGATTTTATGGAGATCCTCCTGATCTCCAGACGTTTATCCCCGTCTCCATGATTCCATAACTGATGGTTAGCGCAATAGTATTAATTTAATTAATTCAGAGCTATGATGCACATAACTCTGAGCATAATCTGCCCATGGCTCATAAAACAACGCACGCCGTCTGAGGGAATTACCTGCGACTAAAGTTGGAGTACCTCTACTAGCAGTAGTTCTACTACCAGTAGTTCCACTGTCAGTAGTTCTACTGCCAGTAGTTCTAGTACCAGTAATTCTACTGTCAGTAATTCTTCTGCCAGTATTTATCCTGTCAGTAGTTTTACTACCAGTAGTTCTACCGTCAGTAGTGATACTATCATCAAATCTACTAGCAGTAGTTCTACCGTCATTAGTTCTTCTCATTAGTAGTTTTACTGCCAGTAATTCTCCTGTCAGTAATTCTTCTACCAGTATTTATCCTGTCAGTAGTTTTACTGCCAGTAGTTCTACCGTCAGTAGTTATATTGTACTATCAGTAGTGCAAGTGACAGTAATTCTATCAGTAGTTCTACTCCTAGAATTGGAACTTTCAGCAGTTAAACTATAGAAGTTCTTCTGTCAGTAATTCTACTGCCAGGATTTGCGCCGCCAGTATTTCTACTGTCAGGAGTTCTACCATCAATGTTTCAATTTATTTGTACTGCTATATCATTTCAATATATTTATTTCTATTTCAATTTCTACTGTCAGTATTTCTACTTTAATTAAACAGCCAGCAATTATTGAACTGCTAGTAACAGCGCCCTCAGTTAACACAGCTCATTAATAGTAGTTGCTATAATTGAACAATTATATTTTCAGTAGGTCGATTCGTTTAAAATTTCAAGCGCGGGATAAAAATGAGAACCAATACATGAATATGCATTATTTAAAGTGAACAATTCAGCGACGGAAACTCCTGCCTTCGTTGCGGTAATATGTGGTAGAGGGAGCAATAAACGAACGCTCTCAAAAAATTTTCTTTCGAATATTAGTTATAAAAACAGATGAATTATTCCAGAGCACAATGTTGCTTTACCACATATTTTCCTACCCTGCTCCCACAGTAGAAATGACTTCCATTGCCTGCACTGCAGCTCCCCCACGCTCCCCCACGTTCCCCCACGCTCCCCTACCTCCTCCCCCCTGGTCAAAACATCCGGTGGCTGTTGGACCTTTTTACAGAAACCTCAACTCCCACCCCGGGAGTTGGGGTGGGGATTTGTGAACATTTTGTGTCGTTCTTGCGGTACCGCCGCCAGCAAAAGTTCTCCGGACGTTTTGGCTGCCCTGCGGGCTGTGGGTCGAGCCAAAATCTTAAGTTTTGAGTTTGCTCCTATGAAATTTGAGGGTTTTGGCCAGAGAAGTAGCACGTTTCTTACGTTCTGGCTACCTTCCATGCTGTGCATCAATCAAAAATCTTAATTTTTGAGTTTTTTGTGAGTGAAACTTGAGGATTTTGGCCAGAAATACAATTCGTAGCATAGCCAAGTAGACGGAATGACTTTTGCTGCCACCAGTGCAGCTACGGAAGTGAAAAATGCTTGAAAAACTGCCCTATTTTTCGTGAGATTTTAGCGATCGTTTATCAAATTCACTACTTGGTGTATTTTATTTTAGCTGAAAACTGATCAGAGGAGGATGTTTTTGAACTATTACTTCGATTTTGGATACAATAGAAAAACGCAATAATAGAAAATCTAAAATGGTATGATTAAAAAGGGCTGATATGTTACAGTAATGACTCAGGATTTAGCGACAATGAAAATAATGCAATGATAGAAGATCGAAAATTTTATGAGAGCAAAACTGCTAATATGTTACAGTAATGATAATTTCGCAATAATGATAATTTTATGTTGATGTTATTCTTGCCCCAAGCTCAGTATTAGAATGAGAAAAATTTACTCCTTAAAGTTCTCAATTGAACGACACCACCAAACATAGCGATAAATCTCAGTAATTTGACGTATTTCTGTGTACGAAAACTGAATGCATGAGAAATGATGTCTGTGCGTTCGTTTGTTATTTTCATTATTTCCTTCGTATTGCAATCCGTCTACGTAGGTCAACGAAAAGTAGGTCTACGAAGTAGATGTTTTAAAAGGTGTTTTAAACCTAAATTGTAGGCCGTAGAATTAAATACATATGATAATAAGCACATGCGTCAAAATACGAATTTCTTGTTTCAAAATTGCTTTAAATCAATGGTCTGTAGAATCAAAAATGCGAGGTAATAACTAGGTACGGATTTCATGCTTTCAAAATTGCTTTAAATTTGTTTTCTGTAGAATTAAATAAACAAGGCAATAAATGCTTCCCATGCAGCAAAGTAACAGCACTAAGTTGCCCAAGCACAGAACCTCAGTAACTTGGCTGCCCCCCAAATGCGGCCTTCTGCTCTACGGGCGCTGTTGGGACCTCACATTCTTGTGGTGTTGTTACGGGCGCCTGTTGGGTGTTACGGGTGTCTGTTGGGTGTTACGGGCGTCCGTTGGGTGTTACGGGCGTCTGTTGGGTGTTACGGGCGTTTGTTGGGTGTTACGGGCGTCTGTTGGGTGTTCCGGGCGTCTGTAACACTTCCACTCAGTTGCCAATACTTCCACTCAGTTGCCAATACTTCCACTCAGTTGCCAATACTTCCACTCAGTTACCAATACTTCCACTCAGTTGCCAACACTTCCACTCAGTTGTCAATACTTCCACTCAGTTGTCAATACTTCCACTCAGTTACCAATACTTCCACTCACCAGCCAATATACGACCGAAATTCCAACACCGACGTTCGAACGTCAGTCTGCGTGTGTGAAATTGGCTGTCGTTTCCACTCTACTTCGCTGCTTATGCCCATTCCACCCTGAGCTAGCAGAGCAGCATCTAGCAAGCTCGCATGAGCTATCTAGTAGATGATCTGCGTAACTGGTAGGTAGGAATAGGCACTACTGCGAGACTGGTAGGGAGGAATAGCAATATTACGAGACTGGTAGGTAGGAATAGCACTATTACGAGCCGTTGCCTTCACACAGAGCTCGCACGTTTTATCCAGCATACGAGGTGAGAATGCCTTTCCTACCTACCAGTCTCGTAATGGTGTTATTCCTACCTAGCAGTCTCGCAGACCACCTGCTAGATAGCTCATGCGAGCTTGCTAGATGCTGCTCTGCTAGCTCAGTGTGAAATGGGCGGTACTCTGCAAAGATCAGCCGTGGCCGTCACGGCATCAATTACGCAGCCGTACTCGAGCGCGACGGCCGCACTGCGCAGTCATGCCTGCGCAGTAATTACAGTCTGTGTAATAAGGCGGAGTATTTGTACGCGTTTCACTGCAGCTGTGCAGAGGAGTGTTGAGCAGCAGCTGTGCAGTGCTGAGCAGCAGCTGTGCAGGGCTGAGCAGCAGCTGTGCAGTGCTGAGCAGCAGCTGTGCAGTGCTGAGCTGCAGCTGTACAGTGCTGAGCTGCAGCTATGTAGTGCTGAGCAGCAGCTGTGCAGTGCTGAGCAGCCGCTGTGCAGTGCTGAGCAGCAGCTGTGCAGTGCTGTGCAGCAGCTGACGCCAGCAGTGGCTGAGGAAGGCTGCGTACTAGGGCAATGAGTTAAACTAATTACTAACTTTTTTAAGGTCGTCGTGTCGTGCTGGTGCGAGATGTGCTCAGGTAGGAGTGAATAGGAGTTGATGTAGGAGTTGATAAGAGTTGATGTAGGAGTTGATAAGAGTTGATGTAGGAGTTGATTAGACGTGATTTCCGAGTTGATAAAGAAAAATGGGTTATTTCTGATAGAGATATTACAAAAACCACATCTTTGGTTTTTCAGGTACGAGTTGATGTAAGAGTTGATGAGAAAAAAAAAGTTATTTCTGATAAAGACGATACTAAAAACACGTTATTGGGCCTTAGAATAAGTCAGGTAGGAGTTGACGGGAGTTGACAGGAGTTGATTGAGAGTTGGTGCTCGTATTTTGATGACGCGCTTCAGGCAATTGGTGTGACTCACACTACGTGTGTTTGTGTCTGTGCTGATCGTGACGTAACCGGAAACCGGTTTTGGACTGTTGTGTGGTGTGTGGTGTGTGTGCTTTGTGGTGTGTGGGAGTGGGAGTACAGGCACCCATCGGCTTCTCTACCTACAACACTAGAGTTCATTGAAAAAATTTTTAAAGAAATT
>JACJUY010014448.1:9416-21708 GCA_014220935.1 Platorchestia sp. MABIK | reverse complement strand
TACAACCCATTACAACACATTATACCCCACTACATCACATTACATCACAATACATCACATTAAATCACATTAAATCATATTACATCACATTACATCATAATACATCACATTAAATCACATTAAATCATATTACATCACATTACATCACATTACATCATAATACATCACATTAAATCACATTAAATCGTATTACATCACATTACATCATAATACATCACATTAAATCACATTAAATCATATTACATCACATTACATCATAATACATCATAATAAATCACATTAAATCACATTAAATCATATTACATCACATTACATCATGATACATCACATTAAATCACATTAAATCACATTAAATCATATTACATCACATTACATCACATTACATCATAATACATCACATTAAATCACATTAAATCATATTACATCACATTACATCATAATACATCACATTAAATCATATTACATCACATTACATCACAATACGTCATATTACATCACATTAAATCACATCACATTACATCAGGTGCAGCATGAAATCTTAAAGTTAGAGTAGGTTTATAGACTGTATATATAGCGATAGTAGGTATAAATAACGATTATAGACTGTATATATAGCGATAGTAGGTATAAATAACGATTATAGATTGTATACATAGCGATAGTAGGTATATATAACGATTATCGACTGTATATATAGTGATGGTAGGTATATATAACGATTATAGACTACATATAAAGCGATGGTAGGTATATATAACGATAGTAGGTAGATATATATATATATCGATAAAGTAGGAATATACATATAAGATTCACTGAGTGGAAATGATGATAATGATACATCTACACTATATATATAGCCCTCGTGGATTATGTATAAAGCCCAAAACTTGACTAATTTAAAGTTGTTTCAACACACGTTCGCAACTAGGGGAACAACTGAACATGTTGCAGTTCCTTGGCGTATCATCGCATTTTCTTCAAAATGCATATTGTGTTGTATTATGTTATACAACACGCTTCATACTGTATAATTTATCGAATGTCACATCCCCTATCATGTCATATTATATTATGTTACATTTTATAATATCATGTTATATTATATTATATTATATTATATTATATTATATTATATTATATTATATTATATTATATAATGTTATATTATATTATATTATATTATTTTATATTATATTATATTAAATCATATTATTATGTTACATCACATCACATTTTTTTTTATATTTTCAATATGTATATAATTCATTTTTTCCAGAGCACTTTTGTTGAAAATGACTCAACGAGTCGAAACGTTCAATTTTAACAGTAAAGCTTTTAGTACAAAAGGTCAAGTTTCAAAGCCTTATTCCTCGCTTTTATTTTCTTAGTCATATTAAATCATATTATGTTATATTATATTCTATTATATTATATTATATTATATTATATTATATAACATTATATTATATTATATAATATTATATTATATTATATTATATTATATTATATTATATTATATTATATTATAATATATTATGTTATATTAAGGTATGTTGGATCACATATCTTTTCATTGAAGGGAGTTATTTGAGAAGCATTTCACCTTACTTACTTCTGCTATAATTGTTAATAATATTGTTTGTTTTAAGAGTTTACTGCTCACTGTTCACACGTACAAGAACCATATCTTTTAATACGATATACATGTTAATTTCGAGACGGTATATATTGGAGGAAAATATATTTTGAACACTCAAAATTTGAAGTTCACGCATATATATCACACAACACCAGCTCGGCACACAGGTAAGCGCTACCGCACCTGCTCATCTCGAGCTCGGAATCGCTCTTTGGATCCGCGGGTCATCCTACAGCGTCCTTCCGCTGTGTGGCACACATCCTTCCGAGGGCGTGGGAGTGTGTGTAATATTTGTATCATAAAAGTACATTTATATTACATATATATTGAAATCATCTAAATATTACATTTGTATAGAAATTATATACATATTATGTCCCCTGTCCAGTCATACATATACATATGCATACTTGATACATGTACACATCGGGACACTTTTTTTATCACTGAATAATCACTAAACACGGGATTCTACAATTCAATAAACTAACGATAGTGGTTAGATTAATTTCAATTATAATTCTGAATAAGTTAAATACTCAAATACATACAAATATTGTTTGTCGACCAAATTTCCATATGCTATTGTCATCGACTATTGAATACATTTTATTGTCGTCTAATCGACGGAATGAAACTTGATCAAAAAATTTTTAAAATGTTTTGATTTAAGCTTCACAAAGCGGAACATTGATTAATGAATTAACAAAAACATTCAAAGATTTTGAATCATGAATTAAAAAAATTATTTCAGATCTGTGCCATTAAAATGAAACTTCTATCAAATAATCGAGAGAAATCTGTTTTAAATTTGTTTTTTACAGAGGGATTTTGATTGATGAATAGGAAAAATATTTTACATTTGCTTTTTACACAACAAAGCTTTGATCAACAAAACGAAAAAATTATTTTAAATATTCGCTCTGGTCAATAAATCGAATAAATTGAGCTAAATTCCCGCTATAGGGAATGAAACGTTCAGCAGTTTAGAGAAAAGTTAATTTAACTCTTCACTGCATGAACCATTTTTGAATATGCCCTAGTCAGTACTGGCGTCCAAACTGAACTTTACAGCTAAAGAGGTATTTTGAACGCGCATTATACGCGTTCAGTTTAAATACAGTATGTACCAAAAAAGCCCGAACCAAGTATTTATTTTTCCGTATCATTAATACCATCATAATCAGTAATACCTTTTCTGTAGGTTAATTTTGATGAATAATTTTGCTAGAAATTATTTGCTTATGGTATTCTTACAATGGTCTTACTGACACGGGAAAATAAGTACTCGGTTCGGGTTTTTGTGGGACATTCTGTATAGTGTGTCTCATTAGCGGCACACACCGTAGAAATGCACTTGTCTCAATTAATTCTTTCTAAATAAA
The DNA here is from genome assembly GCA_014220935.1 of Platorchestia sp. MABIK. Classification (NCBI taxonomy): domain Eukaryota; kingdom Metazoa; phylum Arthropoda; class Malacostraca; order Amphipoda; family Talitridae; genus Platorchestia; species Platorchestia sp. MABIK. Next base: position 18,681 of record JACJUY010014448.1, on the reverse strand, counting down.
TGTATACACCGAAAAATTCGGAATGTGTCATGTTCGATACACGAAGGGTTTACCCTTTAACGTCCCAGAGTTACAGTCTTCTTTCGAAAGTAGCCTTAACATTAAGGCTACAGTCAAATGTAGCCTACAGTATTAACAGTCAAATGTTCCCTAATGTGTTCTTTGAAGTTCACTGCCAAGGGGCAGTTTCTTCCTTATTTTGGTATCGGAGACAGCCTGATGGCAGCGTCAGTATACTGACGGTGGTTATGATAGCGGCAATATGAGTACAAGAATGCTGACGTAAAAGGGTTAAGATTTTTCCGAAAGCGAAGGAATGTATCTCCCCTCGCTGGTCCGAGCGTGGGAACACGGAGGGGTGCAGGCAGCACCCCTGTGCCCAGCTGCCCTCACCTGTGCCGGCCTAATTAGGGCAGGAAGCAGTTCACCTGCCCGCACCGGACAGAGGGTCACCTCGTGACCGGAGCATCCATCCTCGTGTGAAGGATATCCGCTTTCCAGAGAAATAAGCGACTGGGTTTTTATCCTCAGGAATGCGTTTCCTGCAAAGTGCAGCGTAAATTCTTCAGGAATCAATCAATACTATGTAATGAAATGCCAGGTGACTCCATAAATATATTAATAAATTTATGTACTTTTTATGCTTAATATATCCTGTGTTGTTACAATGGAAATCTCACTGAATATTAAATTGGTTGGTCCGTCTCTCTGTGACGCTCACAAGGACGCTCAATGACCGTATCTGTGATACGAGTTTCACCAGTGCACAAGTACAAGAATATTTTAATCGCGGGTACTATTGGGATGGATATATTTGTTTGTCATCCACATCTGGAAGATTTATTCAAGGAAAATATCGAATCCAGCCATTTTTGACAGGTCGTGTACACTGGTAATCGTATAAAACTGTCCAAGGGCCGTCATTGTACAGGTAACGTGCATTGTGTACTCAGGTATTGCATTTTTTTGTTGGTCTTAAAATAAATGAGCTCATGTGCGATGATCGCAAAGCTATAAAATGAAATTAAAGAAGGGAAGGCCTTGAACAAATGTCAACATGCGTGCCAACGTGTTAAATTACTTTTCAACCTGGAAATTGGTGAGATAAATGGTAACTTTTGTAATAGAGTGCGGTTAGGTTGGAAGAAAGCCACGTACATTCGCTCAAATCTTGCCAAAATATTCAATTAGATACTTTCTTCAAAGTTAGAGAGTCAGAGTACCTAGTTCACCGATTTTACCGTCTAAAAACGTAAATGAGAGGCATTTAATAATAACCGTATAATCTTCAGTGTTAGGTCAAATGAAAACCCCTACGATGCCAGAAAATTGTTAGTGATGAATTTATCCACATTTCTCCATGAAGGCTCGAGTACTGCTTCCCTGTTCCAACGTACACAGGCGCATGAAACATCTCTGTTTCAACAAAAAAACGCACGCAACAAACTCCCACCTCCAGGTAATACACAGGTCACACAACATACAAGTCACACAACACACAGGTCACACAACATACAAGTCACACAACACACAGGTCACACAACATACAAGTCACACAACACACAGGTCACACAACATACAAGTCACACAACACACAGGTCACACAACAGACAGGTCACACAACACACAGGTCACACAACATACAAGTCACACAACACACAGGTCACACAACATACAAGTCACACAACACACAGGTCACACAACATACAAGTCACACAGGTAAGCACTACAGCACCTGCTCATCTCGAGCTCGGAATCGCTCGTTAGATCCGCGGATCATCCTGCAGCATCCTTCCGCTGTGTGGCGCATCCTTCCGAGGGCGTGAGAGTGTGGGAGTGTGGAGGTGTGAGTGTTGGGAGTAGGAGTGCTTGAGTGTGAGAGTGGGAGTGTTTGAGTGTGAGAGTGGGAGTGTTTGAGTGTGAAAGTGGGAGCGTGGGAGTATTTGAGAGTGGAGTGTGGAAGTATGAGATTGGAGTGTGAGCGTTTGAGAATGAAGGAGTGTTTGAAGATGTGGCGTTTGACAGTTGGGAAGTGTGGGAGCGGGAGTGCCTGGGAATGTGAGAGTGTGTTTGTGTGTGTGAGTGCTGAGAGCGAGGGATTCATTTTATAATTTTGAAGTTTGAGATTTCTGTAGAAAATGAATCTAAACACCGAAAATGCCACAGGAGAGTCTGAGTCTGCCGGTGAGGGTTTTAGGAGTGTGTATGAGTGTGGCAGTTTGGGTGAATCTAAACGTAAGAGAGTAAAAGTGCGAATGATGGGAGTATGAGCGTTTGGAAGTACGGGTATGCGCGAAGAAATATTTCGGAGCTTCAGTACGCAACACAAAAGAAAAATTTGCTCCCACTATGTCGAAAAGTTTCCTTATTTTAGTCGTACAGAGATAGCACTGATATTCTCACATACTTCTTGAGATAACGATGTTTTTGAATCACATTTAACAGTACTAACTTACTAATAAACATTAAGCTCACACTGTGTAATTTGCTCTTAAAAACCTCCAGTAGCCCACACATGCAAAAGTAACTGCGGCATGTGGGTACAGAGCGCCCATATATATGAAAGAAACACTTTTCAAAAAATATCCAATATATGTATTAAGAGTCAAAATGTTCGACATAGATTTAAATTTTATATGGAAGGTAATTTTTATAAGCCTTAGAAATGCCCGCTTCCAACAAGGTGGAGCCACCCCTCATACAGCAGGGGAGTCAGTGGCGATTCAAACCGATTGATTTACTGTTCCGGTGACCTGTCTTAGTCACCTTGATCTGATTTAAACGCTCGTGTTTTCTTCCTCTGAGGATAATTGAATGAAAAGCGCTTTCATCAACAAATCGGATACATTACAGGAATTAATTGGCAACGCTTTTCAAGAATCTTACTGCACAACTCCAGAGGTCTTGGGCAAAATAACGAACAGTACCATTAAATAAGTACTTGTTATTCCACATTATAATATCTTGAAACACCAGTTGTCTCATAATTAACGTATGAATCAAATTCCTAACTAACCTTCATTGTTTTAAAACATTTCAAATTATTCATTTATCTTTGTTTTCAAGTTATCGAATTTTTGAACTGGCGCCTTATTCATTGGATGTCTGAGATTTGGATGCCCTATAGCACCCCTTCTGAAAATTGGATATCCTATAGTACCTTATCTGAAACTTGGTTACCGTACAGTATCTCTTCTGAAAATTGGATATCCAATAGTATCTTTTCTGAAAATTGGACATCCTATTGTATTTCTTCTGAAAATTGGATATCCTATAGTATCGCTTCTGAAAATTGGACACAAAATTAGACATCCTATAGTACCTCTTCTGAAAATTGGATATCCTATAGGGCCTCTTTTGAAAATTAGATGATATCCTATAATAACTCTTCTGAAAATTGGGTATCATATAGTAATTTCTGAAAATTGGATATCCTATAGTTCCTGTTCTGAAAAAATTCTCTAGGTATTTAATTTCTCTTCAAATAACGCACCTTGACTAGCAATCAAGAGCGGCACTTTTTAACACTGCATCAACTTCGATGTTTTCTAGTGAAAATTCAGCGTTACTGAGCTGCACATGAAATTTCAACCGCTGTCGCGAATTCAAAAATTCTTCCAAGAAATTATTGAAGTGTTGATTGAGAAGAGAAATTTTGCAATTTATTTTCAAAATAAGTTTATTATTTTGATTCTCACTATTTCTCTGTACAATGTTGAATGACGAATCCTTTCTTGTAAAGAAAACGAAAAGAATTTCATATATCACTGTTAAAAATGTTTCTGAGCTTACAATTTAAGAAAATTCGAAGAAAGATTCATTTTTCGATCATCAAAAACTACCAGTGAGCTTTACATGTAACTTTCGTTTTTGCATTGTGTGCATACACGCGTCCATACGCATCATGTACGAGGCAAATATGTATAAAAAAAGCAATAAAATACCGTTATTGCAGTGTAGGGTAAACAGGCTTGTCAGAGCACCCTCTCGATCTCGCAGTAAAGGGTTTTTCCACATCATTGATTTACCGCAAACACAAAATGCATGAATAGGGAGAAAATTAGCATTATATGTTACCAGTCGATATAATACAATGATATGATCGAACGAAGGAAGCACGCTTAATATGTGAGCTCCTCGAAAATATACCAATGATGGAGTTTTTTCAGTGTTTTATTGTATTTTCATTTGATGAATGTTAGGGAGAGCCTTCGGGGAATGAAAATGTACAGAGTTCGCACGTGAACGCGTGGTGTGATAGCAAGTTTGGAAAAACTATTTGGGATTGCGATTGAGTGTATCTTAAAACGGTTTGGAATTGCGATTGAGTGTATCCTAAAACGGTTTGGGATTGCGATTGAGTGTATCCTAAAACGGTTTGGGATTGCGATTGAGTGTATCCTAAAACGGTTTGGGATTGCGATTGAGTGTCTCCTAAAACGGTTTGGGATTGCGATTGAGTGAATCCTAAAACGGTTTGGGATTGCGATTGAGTGAATCCTAAAACGGTTTGGGATTGTGATTGAGTGTATCCTAAAACGGTTTAGGTTTGCGATAGACTGTATCCTAAAACTACTTGCGATTGCGAAAAGCTGTTTGGTCGTATCCTAAAATAACAATATGTATTACTTATTCAAACGAAAGAAGAACCAAGATCAATTAGAAATAAAAAGCTTTGGTATCATGTTATACCATTAAAACACGCCTTAAAAATCGCCCTTTTAATTGCATTAAAATACTGTATAGTGTAGGGTGTAGTGTCCACAAAATAATATTACATTGCTTTCTTGGTTGGGCCGTGTGTCTGTGGCGCTCTTAAAAATTTACATTGGAGGAATATTAAAGTAAATATATGATAGGAAGAGACTGTTAGAACACATTAGAATCAGGCTGGATGTGCTTAATGATCGTATCCGTGATACGAGTTTCATGACATTGTCGAATCACGTCATTTTTGACAGGCCGTTTGTATTAGTGGATTAGAATATTTACATGGTATTCTATCATTAAAACATCATTATACAGGGTGTCCACAAAAAAATAGATCCACTGACTGAAATCCGTATATATGATACCGGAACCACTATATACATTATATGGTTCCGGTATCATACATACATCGGTCAGTGGATACGTTTTTTGTGGATGAATCATTTTACAGTATGTGCCACAAAAACCCGAACCGAGTACTTGTTTTCCCGTATCAGGAATACTATCGTGATAAGTAATACCTTTTCTATAGGTTAATTTTGAAGGATAATTTTGCAAGAAATTAAATGCTAATATTATTCTTACGATGGTATTACGGATAAGGGAAAATAAATATTCGGTTCGGGTTTTTGTGGGACATAGTGTATAATGCATGATATTGTGCATCACAGCGTAGCCTTGTCAACAAAGGGAAACTTGATGTGCTCAGCTACGTAGATTTTAAGAAATTCCAGCCCCACTAGAAAGATGTGAGGGAAGTGTTTGCGAGAGGGAAGTGTTTGTTGAGACTAAGAGAAGAGGGCTCGGAGAGTGCGAGGGTAGGTTCAGGAAGGAAGGGTTGGGAAAGAGCTAGAAAATGCGGAAAAAGGGTTAGGAAACGCTTTAGGAAATAAACAAAGTACGAGGAAAGGGTTTGGAAAAGCTGGAGAGGGTTTGGAAAGTGGGAAAAAGGGTTGGAAATGTTTTAAGAAATGCGGGTTATGTTAACATATTTGAGGGAAATCTGTGTTAAAAACATTGAGGTCTGGTTTACAAATATTTAGGATAGAAACCATAAATAACGCATGTGACGCATTAAAAAGAAATAATTAGCTACAATCAAATGTATGTTTCTCGGCCTCACTAACAAAAAGCTCATAAATTGTGTTTGTAAATGATTTTTAAACGCATTTGATGATATTGAATTTTAATTCGTTAATGAAACTGGGATGATAAGTAAATAAATTTCATATAATTTGAAGGTGAATGAATTGACATTTTTCGGTGAAGATTCTCATTGCGATCTCCATTGGACGTACACGATCAGAAATAGTGACTGATTATTTTTATTTGTGAGTAGTGACTATACAAGATTGTAGGGATTAATGATAAGGTGATTGATGATTAAAATTATGACTTGCGATAAATAGGGCATTTGGATTGGGAGTGAGGAATGATTAGGATCCGTCCTTAGCGATCGGAATTGTTAGTAGGTGTAATCAGAATTTCGAGTGGGTGAATCAGATTGTTAATAACTCACTAAAAGGGTCAATGTATAAATTGGAAATTTGTGATAAAAATCGACGACTTGTGATTCGAATTGGGGACCCGAATATTTAAGTGGATGATAAATAATAGTTACTGAGGATCATCCTTTAAGAATTCGGGTCTTCAATTCTAATCACAAATCCTAAACACGAGTCGATTTTCTCACATATCGCTAATTTAAAACAATGATTACATTTTTTAATGAGCAATTAACGATCTGAATCACCTATTACTAATTATGGTCACCAACTAACAATTCTGATCGTAATTTTTTTCAGTTGTTTAATTTTGTTGCTTACGGTTGTTTATATAGTGTCTGTATTTTACCCAAAATAAATGGCCTTAACTTTTCATTCAAGGTCTCAGTTTGAGCCCAAAGTGAATAGGCTCAAATGAGTGAATGATTTGATTCGGTCTATCATTCATGTCTGCTGATGTCGCATGGAATCGTTTAGGAACATTTTAATGTTATATGAAAATGCTTCAAATTTGAACCATGGTTTGGCAAACAAGCGTTTCTCTTATGTTAACGCACTGCTTAAACTTTTTTCCACATTTCCGTAAGATAAGAAAACGTACGTCGAGATGTGACACCTTAGCGTGTGTGTGCACTACACACTGCATACATTCCACACTGTACACACTATACACTGTACACTCTACACACTGTGCACACTACACACTGTACACAGACAGTACTTCTGTACACACTATACATTGTACACACTTCACACCATACACATTCCACGCTGTTCGCATTACACACCGCACACACTGTACTCACAACACACTGTAGTCACTACACACTGTACACACAACACACCCACCACCAAACAAACGTGTCCGCCCACATGCCAATAAGGGCGCAACAGTTGTGTGTGGGCTCCACCAGCGCCATTGCCTCATGTGTCGAAGGGTTTGCTGATAATGCAACCTAACGAGCCGTAGGCCGGCTTACATTAGCAGCTATAGACCTAGAGTATATATAACGATCTCTAGGCCTAGACTACATAAAAAGATTAACCACACACGCAAGCACCCGGCCGAATAATAAATATCGGTTTGATTGCATTAATAAAAAGAAGGGGGACAGCCGGGTAATGGTGCAGAAATCGGAGACCTTTTTATGCTCCGGATGTACAGTTGGAGGTGCTGGGGCCCTTTTTTCGTTTTGGTGAAGGGAGAAAGGGGTTGTGTTTTATTTTAGTGGGGATGTAATTGTGTATTTTTTATAAAGGAAGAAAAGGAGTTGTATTTTAGCGTGGATGTAATTGTGTTTTTTTCTTTGTTGAAAGAGAATGGGGTTGTGTTTTATTTTAGTGGGAATGTAATAGTGTTTTTTCTTTGACAAAAGAAGAATGGGGTTGTATTTTATGTTAGTGGAAATGCAATTGTTTTTTTTTCAATAAAAAAGAAAAGCGTTGTATTTTAGTGGGAATGTAATTATGTTTTTTTTTTTGATTAAAGAAGGAAGGGGTTGTATGCTAGTGTGAATACAGTTTTGTTTCAGATCTGCGCTATACAATGATATTCTCTTCTTTTTGAATTACGTCGGTTTCCAAAAGTTTCCGCAAATTTAAAATCCCTCTTCGAATTTTTACGAACGAAGAAAAAGAGAATACTCTTTTACTTCTGTTTATGTGAATGGGAAGAATAATAAATGTCTTTTGTATTGCATAAAATTTTAACATAGTTATTGTGTTTTTCAAGTTGAAGCTTTCCCTATAGGAAACAAGTATTGAATGTATTCCCTGTACAGAACAAGTATTGAATGTATTCCCTGTACAGAACAAGTATTGATAGTATGCCCTGTACAGAACAAGTATTGATGGTATTCCCTGTACAGAACAAGTATTGATAGTATGCCCTGTACAGAACAAGTATTGATGGTATTCCCTGTACAGAACAGTATTGATTAACTTGTACAACGCACAAAATATAAATAAAAGAATTGTTACGCGTTTGAGGTGAAGCATTCCCTTTATAGAGTAAGTATTAAATGCCCTGTTTAGCGCACCAAATTTTAAAGAGAGATGTAAAGTGTGTTGCATTTTTGAAGTCTGAGCAATCGCACGGCTTCTATTCACCGGCAACTCACTGGTTTCAACCAATATCTCATTTTCTCAAAATAATTAATTTTTTTACAGAGTCGAGATCTTTGAACCAGGAAAAAAATCTGTGAACAAACTTAACTTTAAATTGGTCCGTCCTTGTGTGCTCATCGATAACATTGTTTGTGTTTCTATATATTTCTATATGTGCACCGCTCGCACATCGGGTTGTGTTTCATCACGTTTGTACAGTTGGCAACACTAGTGTCGTGTTCCAGTGGAAAAGAAACATATCAGATCCACCCCGGTTGGGTGGATGGTTGGATTGGGTACACATTGATAAACTCAACAAATCAAATCCACCCCGGTTGGGTTGGGTGGATAAACACAACAAATCAAATCCACCCCGGTTGGGTTGGGTGGATAAACACAACAAATCAAATCCACCCCGGTTGGGGTGGGTGGATAAACACAACAAATCAAATCCACCCCGGTTGGGTTGGGTGGATAAACACAACAAATCAAATCCACCCCGGTTGGGGTGGGTGGATAAACACAACAAATCAAATCCACCCCGGTTGGGGTGGGTGGATAAACACAACAAATCAAATCCACCCCGGTTGGGGTGGATGGACAAACACAACAAATCAAATCCACCCCGGTTGGGGTGGGTGGATAAACACAGCAAATCAAATCCACCCCGGTTGGGGTGGGTGTATAAACACAACAAATCAAATCCACCCCGGTTAGGGTGGGTGGATAAACACAACAAATCAAATCCACCCCGGTTGGATTGTATGGATAAACACAAAAAAATCAAATCCACCCCAGTTTGGTTGGGTGGATAAACACAACAAATCAAATCCACCCCGGTTGGGTTGGGTGGATAAACACAACAAATCAAATCCCCCGGTTGGGTTGGGTGGATAAACACAACAAATCAAATCCACCCCGGTTGGGTTGGGTGGATAAACACA
>JACJUY010014447.1:6361-17581 GCA_014220935.1 Platorchestia sp. MABIK | reverse complement strand
GAGGTTTTCTTTAAAAAAAAAAAAGTACATATTTCCCCTGATGACGGCTAGAGCTAATCTAGCCGAAAGCTTGGGTAAAAAATTGAAATTGTCTTTGCTGATCCCAAAATTAAAAAAAAAATGGAGATATATGTATGTATATACATAATATACGAGTATATACATATGTATATAAACATATATACATATTTGTTTATATAAATATATCAGAGCAAAATCTTAATCAAATATATGTATGTATACATGTACATGAAATTAATTTAGTTTTCAACATCAAGTTATAAATCTATCTTCAATAGCACAGTGCAGCAGCCTCGGTGCTTTAGGCTCAAATTTTAAGAATTACCGTTTGAATGGTTTTAATCTAGATAGATTCAAGTTACGCTGTTGTTACAAAAAATTTTCTTTGCCAGCATTATCTTCAAAAAATTATAATAAGAAAATTATTAAACAGTTCACCATACATCACTCATACATGATTCCCGTCGAATGTGGAATAGAAACAAATAACGTCCCGCCACACTGCGTTGTTGCCGCTTTGTCTTTTGACATGTGAGTGTTACTGAAAAAATTCTTTTAAATGTATAGATGTTCTTTGATCTAACATTAAACACAAATAAAATTTCCCACGATACTGTGCAAATTTTACGGTTTTGTCAAATGATGCAATTTAAATCCTTCCAGTGCTCAGTTTCAACGCAGGGGTACCTCGTTAAATTTGATCCGTGTTTTCTCCTTAATTAGCAGTATAATTTCACAGTAAAGTGTATTTCATGGAGTGGCGTGCGGCCCATTGTTCATGTCAATACCAACGGGGCTTATAAATAGGTAAATGAAGGAAAAGATGTACAAAATGGAATAAATAAACAAATAAGTAGGTGCATGGGTGCATGTTATTGGTTCAAATCAGTAACCGTATTGACTTACGCTCTCGATCTCAAAAATGAATTCAGTAATCTCTCTGCCTCTGAAAGAACTGTTCACAGAAATTGTTCGTACTTCAATATATGGATAACTTGTTATCATATGAGGGGATCATGAAATTATCAAAGGAATATAACACGAGATTCGAACGACGGCGTTACGGAAACATTGCGGTAGGGTTTTATTGCTTACACAACAGAACGAAATCGTTTTGACAAAATCTCGAGTTAGTTTTCTGGTGAAAATAGAATGGGAACTCATTTGAGGTGTGAAGACTGCTGCAGACAATTAGGTCCACCATACAAAAAATAAATCTCTAGCACATAATGGCAACTGATGTCTGGAAAATGATGATTTTTAGAAATGGCGATATTTTAGTGAATAGATGATATGTTTAGCGAACAAAAACTGTTACGCTGCTTTACGGAAGACACACGTTACAGCGATTCTCTATCTCACTACCCACCAAACGCGAAAACTTCCTAATGCTAAACATTAAGGGTAATTAAAGCCTATAATTCTGCATTTTTCACCTTATAATTTCTCTGATGTTGATTGAATTAAATTTTTGTGAAGTAAAAGGCTATGATTGTTTCAACGACTGTTGTGTTTGTGTATCAACAAATATGGTGTTGCAGATGTGTTAAGACAGCTCACTAGTTGCATTTATTCAGCAGTGTTTTTAAATGTGTACGAATTGTTGTGGAATTATTGCAAAATCTGTCATTTTTTCTTTACTTTTTGCAAAATGAACCAATCTACGCATATCCTCATGAAATCACCTCACTACTTCTCAATTTATATTCTCACCGAATTTATCAAGCAATTCATGTTGACTTATATCTCGAACTTTTTAAGTTTGTTCCATAAGTACTGCTTACCTTTTATATTTATAAATGGTTTGAAGGTTTAAGGTTTGAAGTGAAGAAATAGTTTATAGAGAGAAAAGAGACAAACCGTTTCTAGCTTGAAGTTGAAGATAGTCTCTCAACAGGGCATGGTAAAAAAATAATAATAAAACGAATTCATTAGTATCATGCACATTTTATCTAATTTTAAACATTTTTGATATACTTATTATTTAAAATTTTACCCGCCATGTGTAGAGGCAATGTTTGGGCGGCTAAAGTTTTAGGTGCTCCATCAAAAATGTGGACTTGGTGCAGTCCAAGTCTTTACAGAATAAATAAATACACGTTTTTTTTGTGATATACTGTATTTCAAACGCTCTCTGTAATCTCTATCCAAATTAATAACCAGCGCGATAAGGTGGCAATATCTACAGGGGAAATTTGCACACCATGTTCAGACACATTGGTGATCACCTTTTGATGCTCTCATGATATGTAACGCCAGCAATAAAGAATGTTGGTGAAAAGCATACAGTAGTTTAAACCAAAATATATTCCTTTATTTTCTTACCTCATACGTGTTAATATTTTCATTATGCCAAGAATTTCTGAGCTAAAATTAGCGTCCGTGACACATTGGCTGGAATATCTCCGTGACACATTGGCTGGAATATCTCCGTGACACATTGGCTGGAATATCTCCGTGACACATTGGCTGGAATATCTGCGCTCAACATCAAGGCGTTGCAGAATGTGCAATCTACAAACATGGACGCGCAACATATTGTTCACAAATATGAAGTTCATACGAATGTATATCATTGATCGAATACACTGGGTTTAAACTAATCAAAAATCTCATGTAAATCCGCATTATAAATCTACCTTATCACATCCGCTGTATTTAGATGGTGGCCTAAATTTAACATTCCAAAACTTAAGATGTAAAAAAATATTCTCAATGTTCAAAAAAGTTGACATTTTCTAGGCCGATGTAATGGGTACAGATGTTGACAGATGTTGACGTTCGATGTGCGAATTTGACTTGACATTAAGATGTGCGTACGGGAAGTCATGTACGAATTTCGCTAGAGCCAATGCCGTTTTCCTTTTTAAACTACGATAAGTTTCAGTTTGTCATGTTTATGCATAGGTGAAAACAAATTGTGTGCGCGTATGTACATGCATATTTTGCCCGCAATGCATGCATTTCAAACTGCAATGTGCGTATAATACGCCCACAACACATGTGGATCAAACGGTTGTATGCGTATAATACGCCCGCAACGCATGCGTATCAAACGGTTGTAAGCGTATAATACGCCCGCAACGCATGCGTAGCAAACGGTTGTATGCGTATAATACGCCCGCAACACATGCGTATCAAACGGTTGTGTGCGTATAATACGCCCGCAACGCATGCGTATCAAACGGTTGTATGCGTATAATACGCTCGCAACGCATGCGTATCAAACGGTTGTATGCGTATAATACGCTCGCAACGCATGCGTATCAAACGGTTGTATGCGTATAATACGCCCGCAACACCTGCGTATCAAACGGTTAAATGCGGATAATACGCCCGCATCGCATGCGTATCAAGTGGTCATAGGCATACATATATTATGCTGTAAGTTACATACCTAAACAACTGTGGCAAACAACTCTATATATATGCTCTGATCACTAAAGTCTGCCAAGTCCTGTCTTTAGGATCATTTGCTCGGATTGTCCGCTGAAAATTTATAAAATGACGAAAGGAATGAACAAAAGTTTAGAAAATTCATTTTATGAAGCAATTATGTTAGGTTCTATGTTGATGTAAAACGCATAGGAACTGTACTTTGAAAAATGACTCCGCTTTGAAAGTTGTACTCCGCTTGTCTTGTGGTTGTTTAGTTTTGTACGAGCCCCCGTTTGATGTCCACTCGATGAATTTTGTATGTTTTTATGAAGAAATACGTTCTTTGTGATGTAATGAATTTTGATGTCATTAAGATTTATTGCACTCGCTTTCGACAGCACGCTCCGCATTCAATACGCTTTTGATATTGTATAATCCATGCCTGTTTCTTCCTTTCTTTCTCTGTCTCTCTCTTTCTATCTTCCTATCTATCCTCCTCGTTTGTCTTTCTCTTTCTATGTACTTTGAATTTGTGGAATGTTAAGTGTATTCTATTGGAGACTATAATAATTAATGTGGGATTTTGTACGCAATTGAGGAAACGCTTGATGAAGTGGATTTGCGTAAAATGTAAACCCTTTTTACCAACATCAGACTCAGCATGGACGAAAAATTAAAGGAGGATATTTAAGAGTGTGATAAATATCTACACTCCCCGAGCTTGTACGCCATGCATCATGAGAATGTTAAATCGGCAATAAAAGAATTTCTGTTTCGCTGCCGTAACGCACACACAAAACTTTTTATGTTTGTTCACAAAGCGTCAACGACCAGCAAGTGCTGAGGGAAAACGTACTGCTGGGTGCAACACAACACAATACATGCAGCACACACTGCTGGGTGCAACACAACACAATACATGCAGCACACACTGCTGGGTGCAACACAACACAATACATGCAGCACACACTGCTGGGTGCAACACAACACATTACTTGCAGCACATACTGCTGGGTGCAACACAACAAAATACTTGCAGCACATACTGCTGGGTGCAACACAATACTTGCAGCACATACTGCTGGGTGCAACACAACACAATACTTGCAGCACATACTGCTGGGTGCAACACAACACAATACTTGCAGAACACACTTCTGGGTGCAACACAACACAATACTTGCAGTACACACTTCTGGGTGCAACACAACACCATACTTGCAGTACACACTGCTGGGTGCAACACTTCCATTTCACAGAATATCACTTACAGCACACCCACACGCCACAGTCCTAGCAACACATCTACACGCCACACATCACTTGTGTCGCAACAACTCAGTACTTGCAACCCATCTACACGCCACACAGTCCCAGTGACACATCTACACGCCCCACAGTCCTAGCAACACATCTACACGCCACACAGTCCCATGTGACACATCTACACGCCACACAGTCACAGCAGTACACGCCACACATCACTCGCGTCACGTCACAACACTCCCCCTCGTACAAACCTGCTCAGCAAAACGAAACGCACGTTCAGTGAAAAGGCGAATATGTAATCGCCAGGAAATAATTGAAATCCATTGAATAAGAGACTCGTCCTAACTTTTGGCACTGGAGTGACTGCTCACACGACTGAAAATGTCGACCTCTTTCTCCCTCATGTTTACCGTTTTGTTTTCAACGTTCGGTATGTCTCAAACGCAGATTGTGAACATTTTCACGCACCAGACCGACAGCAGTTTTGAAGCTCTAAAGCGGAAATAAAATGAACAGTTCAGAAAACTAGATTTTCTGCATCCGCCTCATGAAATGCCGTCGAACGGGAAAGTCCTTTTTTGAGTATCGTGTTTTTTGAAGCTTCGTGTGTCTGTTGACGATAGATGTGTCTGCGCAGAGAGTATTTACTCGTCGGTATGTGAATGCAGTGTAAACTAAAAATAAATACCCGCAACTTTTTGAGCAAAGCCTTTGAGTCTTCCGCAACCGCTGATAGTTCCTGTTTCTCGCACGTGCGACTTAATAATGATTAGAAAGTTAAAAAACGTCTTCTCTCTGCCGCTGCCTCTAACACCCTGAACCCAAACCCAAGATCCTAAACAATTTTAAACAATTAATTTGTCACAAGCGGTACAGCAACAAATTCTTCGGTGTTCTTCCGGAGTTCTTCAGTTCCTTGACTTACTGATGAGACATTTCTTGTTCTTCTGCAAGCGTGCTCTTGAGTTTGTTTCACATGCAACACTTATATAACGTCAACCTTTCCACAATCCGAAAATTAAAATTTGCTGATTTAATCGTCGCTGAAAAAACTGTAGAACGATAGCTAGTACAGAGCCTGGCTTGTCATCAAAATGAAAGCGCTTATGAACACGGGACTGCTATGAATGGCACTGTTTTTCATCTAAAGTACACCAACGTAAATTATCATGTAGACTCTCATCAAGAGCGCATGATCAATCATGAGGAACTCCATAAATTGCTGCGCAAATGCTTAAAAAATCTATTCCAACTAACATTCTCTCGTTACGCAAACGGGTCAAATTTCTATACCTGAACGCAAAGCGAGACAGAATATATGCGCGGTATTTGATTAAAGATTATGTGATTGCTCAAAGAAATTAATCGATATTTTTAGCGATGTCTCGGAAGTTTTGATTGGCTGAGAAACAACCCCATCACTTAAAGAAAAACGATCATTTCAAATGAACATTTTACGTGGTAACCATGCATGATGAATATGATAACTGTGATTTCTGATCAAGAAATTCTGATCTAACTATGAGGGAAGTGAGGGAGTGAAATACGAGCTCGATGACCAGAAGACATTGTTTAATAACTTTTTCCGTTCGTTTTTTCTATTTCCTATAATCACAACAGGAGCTGCTTTTACTCTCGTAAAAAACTGCGAATTGGGACTGGTATCGAACCATGATCTTTCTCACCTAAGGAGCAATGCTGTGCACTTACGCTATAAAGAAGACAGCGAAAGCAACATCATTCTTAAAAAATTCTTCATCAAAAGCACCACTACTTGGAAAACACACGTTACAGCCATCCTCTATATCACTATATAATAAATGCTCAAAGTTCGTAATGCTAAATATTACAAGAAATCAACGCAGATAACCATTAAATGCGTAAATTTTCTGATGTATACACATTAAAATAAATCAACGCAGATAATTTTGCATTTTTTCACCTTATAATTGAATTGATGTAGACTGAATATACCCAGTAGATTGTTCAAATTTCTGCCACAGAGCCGGAGAAACACACGATCCTATAGTTCCGTCAGAAGGTCCACCAGCATAATTTTGCGGTGATCGATCGCCTGTAAAGCTTTTTTTGCTGTTGTAATTTGTAAGGAAAATTTGAGCTTTGAAAACGCCATATCGCATTCATGGAGTGTGACTGCAGTTAATAAAACTTGTGCATAACAACCTGATATTATTGTCCTTGCTGGCTAGTTTTGCGCGTCTCTGACAGAAGTTGCTGCTAAAATTTAGGTTTTTGATGGAATTGCTGGAGCTAAATTTTAGCTACGTGCTGAGGAGCGTATGCTGTGAGATGGTGCTCAGTTTTGCTGAAAGTTTAATTTCTTTGTAGATATTTTGCTTCTGTGTAACGGTCATCACAGAGCACCAAGTATTAATGTTAGTGTTATCATTATAAGCGGAGTTTGTTCATAAGTTTCGTGTTGAGCTCGTTCAATAGATGCAGTGAAATGAGCATTGAATCTTAATAATGCAATGCATATATCCTTAATGAAATGATTTGGTGGTGAATGTTTGCTCTGATAATAAGAAGATGCTGGGAAATTATGAACAAAAAAATTCATGAGATGACGTCTAGTCAAAATGAAAAACAACACAAGTCAAATTTATGAAAAACAATGTTTTTCGTAATGACAAAAAAAATCATTTATAACACTAACTGGTTAAAGTTTCCTTTTCTTGCGAATAGCATTGGGAAATAAAATGAGAAGTTTATCATTCCTCTTTTGCGCATCATGCAATCATCATCACTCATCACTAAAGAGTTAGACCAGGCCAGTTCTTAAATGCATCACACCGGAGATAAATTTGTAAGAGCTGTTGTTGCTACTTCGGCCATTGAGTTTCACTGCGGCGCGTGAAGCACGGTAGAGGAAACAAGGCAGGGTCATTTCTATGGGGGGAAAATACACTTCTTCTTGTTCGGCTAGCCAATAGAAAGGCCTTATTTCAAACAAACTTTATGACGTCACCCCAACGCAGTGACGTTAGGCCAGTAGTGGAGACGGACTTAGGAGATGCGCTGTCATTGGATATGAGCGCTGTCATTGGTTCGTTGGCGTGACGTCAGCAAACCCACACCGTCGACGAAAAAATGACTGGTTTGACCCTACCTTGTTTCCTCTACCGTGGCGTGAAGTAGCGGTCTTAATTATACTTCTCCGGTACGTATCGGTGATACGCAAAGGAGATGTCGAAACTTTTTTATTGAATAAATTTACATTGGGAAGATTACTGAATAATTAAAGGACTAGAATCCAAATTTGAGGGGTTACTAAGGTAGGGCACTGCAAGTTGTTTAAGAAATCAATGTAAACATTTCGCTGCACCGACTCAATGCCTTGGTAGAATAGCACCACGATCTACGTGGTCACAAGATAAAGTGAAACTTCTGAGCTAAGTCTGAAATAATTGGAATTTTTACGTGTTCGTGAACTTTTACTAAAAAACAAAGGATGTGGACATACAAGCTTACTAAGGATGTGGACACTTGTAAAATACAAATCACTTGAGCAAAATTAGAGTAATTTAACTGAAAAAATGCATCACTTTCAATGGGTTTGAGTGCCTGGAAATTCATGATGTTCAGCACCACGATGTACGTCAGGACTGCGACTGAAATGTACGTCTTGTAAAAACAGTATTCTATTTAGCTTGACTGCTACACGAGTAGCATGTCACAGAGAGACAACCGCTAGAAACATTTGTTCAAAACGAGAACGAGATTCAGTTCTTAGAAGAGAACAATTGTGATGCAGAAGCCACTTCACCCGCCGTAGAAGTTGTCAAGTATTTCTGGTAATTTTAGGTCCAATTCAAATTTATAACATCGAGGCTTTTTTTTCAATTATACCTGAGAGTATTATAGCTGCCTCCACTTGACGGAACTAAAATATGAGCTTTCAGAATAATGTCGAGATGACGAGACTTATTTTTGCTACAGATGACGTTTTCTAATAAATCCTGGGGATCCAAGAGATGGTCTTAATACAGTATTGTGGGTTTGATTGCTCTTGTACGACCAATGGAACATACTAGACATATGGCGTATACCTCACTGGAAAATCTTTAACATGTAACTGATGCCAGCAGCTAATTAACCCAAGTAACTTACTACAAACTTGTAAAAATAATATTGCTAGGTATACCTGACAGGAAAGTCTTTAACATGTAACTTATGCCAGCAACTAATTAACCCAAGTAACCAACTAGAAACATGTAACAAAGGAATTAATATTGCTAGCTACGTAGCTTAACAACCGGAGACATTTTAAACGGCCGGCGAGCATCGCTCTACATAATAACGCAGCTCAACAGCGAACATGTTGTGTGCTCTAGAAATAGTGGATGCAATTTCAAAGGGCAGCGTAGAATTTTATTCGTTTTGGTGTAATAAAGTTCAGGAAACAACTGACGATCAATCGATACGAAAATTGGAAAGACAAAAGGAAGTTTTTGTCCCCTCCATTTATACTTCGTACTTCAGAAAGAAAAATATCATCCTACCATAATTGTTTAATTTATTTATCTTTCTGGGAGAGATACTTCGTTTCTATGTAGTTATTGTGTTTGAGTGCTCACGAAGACAATTACATATTTTAAATTCATTCACTACGAGTTGAGTTTATTTGGGCAGAACAATCATTTTTGCTTCTTGATAAAAATTTGCATTCTTCGATTGCAATGTGAAGATAATTTGGATTTGAATTTGTCAATATACCGGACTTAATATACTCTCAGTATACTGTTAATTTGAAATGGTCGTTGATGTCCCCCTGTATGGGCAGTTATGCTATCAATTTCCAATTGATTGCAATAATGAAGTGCAGGCAAATAATCTCGTCAATTGAAATGTTAAGCATCTAATTTTATCGTTTATATCAATCTGTGCTCCGATTAACTGGTGTCACATTTAAGTTGTGTGTAACTGGTGCAATAAATAAATTCCATGTATAGAAATAACCACTAATCACAATATAATTCCATGTCTTTCAAACGCTTCAAAAAAAGGTGACAGGTTTCTTATACGTTATATTTATGCGCTTACTTTGGCACCTTCATTTACCAAGCTCGAATATTTTTCACTGCAGTTCTTCAACGTCCGGTTTTTACGTATAAAATTTCTTGCATTTAAAGCAACTCCGCCTCAGCTGAATGTCTCATACCAAGATCTCGGGAAATGGTTACCACGTTACTTGGTTACTGGATACTTTTACTGTCAATGTTTTGTTGAAGCGGGAATTACTTTTCATAGAAATGAGACCAGCACTATTGCTTTTTCCTGAAGCCTGTGAGAATTCTTTAAACGTCCCTCTCTATTAGTTTTATATATGTAATAACTAGTTTTGGCGTGTCTTTTATTTTGGCTCTTTTATGTCGTATTTTCCCTGTCTTTTTATTTTTTTTTTCCTTTATCATATTTTCCGTTTTTTCTCTCGACTTATTTTCCACTGT
The DNA here is from genome assembly GCA_014220935.1 of Platorchestia sp. MABIK. Taxonomy (NCBI): domain Eukaryota; kingdom Metazoa; phylum Arthropoda; class Malacostraca; order Amphipoda; family Talitridae; genus Platorchestia; species Platorchestia sp. MABIK. Next base: position 7,442 of record JACJUY010014447.1, on the reverse strand, counting down.
GATTCATGAAACTTTTTTCTGGTCCTATTTTTCATTAACCCTTGCATCATTCTTTTCCTAGCCAAATAAATTCCTAGTTCTTGTTTCTTTCCTAGAAAAAACAGCGCCAAAACTGCGCAGTGAAACACGCACACGTAACAACTTTCAACAACCAAAAATTAATTCAAATTTACCGGTAAAGAACGTAACGCATGTGCTTCATTTCGCTGAAAACATCAGATTTCAGAGCAAAATTGACGCAAATCCATCGTTTCTATTCCATCAGTCTGAGCATTCTTTATGTCATTCATCACACTCCATGTGCACTCCGAGCTCCCTCTGTTGACCTCCTTTGTAGCAGGAAGCGGTCGGGAAGACTGGCCATCTAGACGACACTTGATACATGGTTTTCCTGCATGAATAATCGAACGGGAACAGAAAGGAAAGCTCGTTCTCCAACTCACACTTCGTCAATATTTTTACGCAGGACTAAAAATTCTCAGCGTAAGCCCCTCTACTACATGCATTCAATCAAAAGGAAAAGACTTGTTTCCCAAGATTTACATTGTCTGTCGGAATCGAGCATGATGTGTTCACGAAGAAAAGTCTTCGCCATTTTTTTATGTCTTTTTGCTAACATGAATGTACCTACGAAAGCTTCTAAGATTGGACTGTTTTAAGTTAGTGATTTGAATGCGAGAAACATATTTGTTCCTGATAGAGATTGAGGTTATCGTAATCTTCTACTCCTACTATGAAAAAAATGAAATGAATTGAGTATGGGCATCTTGTGTCATAACTTCAGCTCCTGTACACTAAATATTCATTTATTGCAAAATGGGGTCCGTATCATTTTTAAAATGACGAAAAAGCTCGTATAGAATAAAGCTTCAGGAAATTAGGGGTTTGTTGCAATTTGAACCGATGCCATCTTTCCGACTCACTGAATCCAAAAAATTTCTCCTGAATTTCACTCAAAGAAATATAGTGCGCTCTTTCTACAGGCCGTCGGCGTAATGTATTTGGTGCATTGGTTGCCATTGGCATGCTGTATTTGGTGTATTTGGTGCATTGGCTGCCATTGGCATGCTGTATTTGGTGT
>JACJUY010014443.1:0-17588 GCA_014220935.1 Platorchestia sp. MABIK | reverse complement strand
CTCTCTCTGGAATTGCACAATGTGGATCAATGAAACGATGGTCAGTGCGAATCCATAGTTTCATAATGACATGATTGGTTTTCGCTGTTTGGAATCAATTTTTATCCTATCTTTTTAAAAGCATTGTTTAAAGAGTTTTTGAAAGCATTATTATTATTTTAAATAGAGGCTGTATCTGAATAAACGTTGTGTAATGCACGTGTAAGGCTAAATGTGAAACTATATGTTACGTGAAATTTCATTCGGTTGTATGGTCCACCATTTATTTTTTCTACATCAGCTCATGATCTAATGAAATAATTTCCTAATAGAAAAATTGATCGAAACAATTCAAAATTGTGTAGGTTGAATAATTTGCAAACAATTATCTAACATCACCTTTTTCCTCCATACAACACAAAGTACGAAAAGTCATATCTATTCATAGATTAGAGGTTTCTTGCTTGAGTCTCTCATGCTCGACGCTATCGAATACTTTGGAGAGCTGAACCAGCTTCAAAAAAGCTTAGTGTCTTGGTCGATTGACATCACTACACATTTTTTCTGCGATGTCCATCCCTATGTCATGAATATTGTATTTCTTCTGCAAGCATGCAGACATAAATGACGTTGATGTAATTCGTAAATGTGAGTAAGGATCCAACTCTCGGATTTACTTGAAAACCAGCAAAAATGAACTGTTTGCTTCGCTCTTTTTATTTTGAGCGTAGAGCGATGTCGTTGATGGTTTGTCAGCGGATATACTCTAATCTGAGAATGGGGGATAGGGGGGAGAGATGTCGTGCTTCGGTGGAACACGTTGTTACGCTAGGTAAATTAGGATTCATTTGTCATAATTTTCATGTTTCGATCTAAAGTTTAAATTTCAATTGCAGGCGATACGGTGTTCGCTCCACTAAATGCGGGGGCGAGTGAGACTATCTATTCCAAATTAACGTGGGACAAAATACTGTTATCAAACTTCTGATACCAAGTTGGATTGTGTGCAGTAAGGGAAAATTTGGCGACAACGTCTTTACGATAAATATCTAAAATTCTCATATTCTCAGGCCAAACTGAAGTAGATAGAATAATTGTTCTTCCAGTACCGAAAGACATAGTTTCTGCTCGTCTCCATGTTATTGAGTTTTTTTAATATAATTAAGCACATTTAGTCATAAAGGAATACAAATAACCGAGACTTTTACCTGATAATTTCTGTCGGATCGTATGCTTCAATTAACTTAAGTGGTTTTGATGTATATTTTCCTCTTGAAAAAAATATTTATCGTCCCGACTGAACCACAAAATATCGCGTGTGGCTTTGATCGATGCCAGAATTAAAAGGCATCTGGGAATTCATGTTCATAGGCATCAGAATGAGTGCCAAATTCACCGACAAAGTGTACTTTCTAGATCTTGTATCATTGCCGAAATACCATCCATTTTGCAGAATGCAGTTAGAACCGGTAATGCTATGAAAGGGCACCATTGATGAAACAGTATCTACTGAAAAGCAAACGAACTGGATAAAAAGGGTTCTTGAAGTCTTGAATGAAAAGAAATTAAGAGAAAGAAAGTTGAATCATTCAACACTTACAGGGTTGGAAACAGTTTTACAGAGCTGGAGTCCGTTGTGCAAGTTTCTAAATGGTAATGAGTACGATATCAGGAAATTGCATTCAAATCCAACATGAATGAACTCTTTGACGATACATTTTCTACAAATGACAGCGTTCATGTGCATTTCCAAGAGAACGCAATTTGAAAAGCAGCTCATCCATTTACAAGTGTTTGGAATTATAGCGCCTCGACCTCATGGCCGGTTCTTGTTTCGATATGGACAGGTCAGTCTATTAGGATTCGTGTGATCTATCATAAGCATAACTAAGTAGAGTAAACTGAACGGTTAGCCTTCCAAAATAAAAGTTTATTCTTTTAAAAGTGGCCATGATACAGCGTGATAAAGTGGCAGACCAACTGAGCTTTAACATGGCTTTCCCACGATTTTCTATGCTATCTTATACCTTTCCTATACTTTCCTTAGTCTCAACTGCTGATATTCTATACAACCTAATCTAACCTACCAATACACGTGATGTTCATTCCCACTCTGAATCTGCTGGGTTAATAAACGTACCGAAAAATTATTGTGGAGTTGATGAAGCTTATATCACAGATACGCTTATCACACACTTTCGGCTGGTGGGTGGGATACACAGACAGACGGACAGACGGACGCGGCTCCTTTTATAATATTGATTAGTCAAAAAGGAAAACTAGGGTAATTTATTATATCAACGTTTTGATTCATCAGGATAATAAGCAACCCTTAAGCGGCTATAGGATATCGGGTTTGCTACAATACAGCCTGATCAAACCCTAATTGATAAATTATCTTTCTCAAGTAGCAGACCACCGGCCATTTACGGTAGTTAAATTTTAAGGTTCTCTCGAATTACCCCGAAATTTATCCCGCACCCAGAGAAGGCCGAAGAACCTTTAAAATGTATCTTAGATACAGATACAAGACACTTTCCAAAAATTTTATCTTATAGATACAGAGACAAGATACTTTTATTTTTTTCTCAATTTTTGCTATATATTAATGCATACCTTTAGTAACCTCACATAAAATGTTGGTAGCTTTATGGGGCTGTGGATAACATGTGGGTATAAATTAAAGAGTTTGAGTATATTCCTTTTAATTAATTGATCGTGAAACAGAAAGTAGATCAGTTCATTAGACAAAAATCATTAAATTGTGTACCCTTTCAGACACACCAAATTTTAAAACATAGTGTCAGATAATCAACTTTTTTTTTAAGTGTGTATCATACCTGCGAATGAGAATAAGCGATCGACTGGTGTTGAAAAAGGGAAAGGTGTATTATACCTGATGTAAACCTTTTTCAGTATCTCGTACTTCTCCAGACTTGCGATCGAGTTACTTGGATCTTGAAGGTAGTTTAGAGCTTCAACTTCAGTTGCACATGAATGGCCACTTGTTCGTGTTTCACTGAAATTGAAGAAAGTGTCCTTTTCGCTGTCTTCTTTATCAAGAAAGACTACAGATGTTGGCTCATTACTATGTAATTCGCAATGTTTGAGAGCCTTGATGAATCTCTCTTGTATGCTACTTGTAAGTGTGTTCTCTCCGCTGATATTTTCAGCCAATGTTGTCCAACGCAGTTTGGAAATGGGATGAGACACGCCATAATTGCATCATTTTCTCGAGAATTAAGAGTAAAACAGTTAGGAAATCTATGCTTTAGCCCTGTAGGAACTGATTGCAATAATGGTGCGCAATATCTCAGATTACTCTCTTTCTTAATATTTTGTAATTTAGCACACGTGGTTAGCAGCGTCAGAATGAGATCAGCGTAAAAACAGTCCTTTTCACCTTGCAAACGATCAAGTTCTACCACAATTGAAGCGAAAACTTTACAGAATTCCGAAAGAATATCAAGTTCAGATTCATAAACTGGTGGAGTTTCAATATCATATAATTTATTCATCCTCTTGAATCCACAATGATTTTGAGGCCGTCAAACAAGGAATTCCACTTTGTTACCCAAGGGTAGTATTGTTGTGTGGCAAGCCCATCAGCCACTTTTTCAGATGATTTTGGTTTTCCGGATACTGCCCAAAGAGAAGAGCATTCACCCATTGCTGTGTGGTTCATCGTGGAAAAATTCGGAGATGTTTTCATAATTTTTTTTTTAAATTGGCTGAACAAATCAAACTCAAAGTATGACCAGCACAACGTATATGGTGAGTACTAAAAAACTGGTACGGGTTGTTCTATAAATTTATTATTACTCTTATAAAATCCAGTTAACGAGCACCGCTTCAAATTCATCCTGCGTAAACGCGACCATAACAGAGCAGGTTCGAACTTTTGAGCATTCCCTACCCTGTAGATGTTTCTATGTGGTTATGTCGGTTTCACAGAAAGTTAAAAAATTTATCTTATATTGTATCTTAAAAAGTATCTTTATGATTCAAGATACTCGTGAAAAAAGTATCTAATATACAGTAAAAGATACTCTCGAAAAAATATCTAAGATACAGTACAAGATACTCTCGAAAAAATAATCTAAGATGGTATCTTAAGTGACGGATCTTGTATCTTAACAATACTATCTGTATATTATAATACAAGATTGTGCCCATCTCTGCCCGCACTCCTCGTCGTCCACTCAACGCACAGTGAGAGCGTCCAGCTGCTAACAAAGCTAGCGCTCCCCACGCTCATCCACAGGATACGAAAGGCACTGTTTGGCCAAAGCGCTTGCAACAGTCGTCTGCCAATCGTGGGAGCAGCTGCACAAAATCAATAATCCTATGACAAGGGTGATGAATGAAATGGATAGATGAGAACTATTATCTGTAATGAAATTCACTACATGTAACGTTTTATTACCTCGCAAAAGGAACGTGCAGATCACGGCGACCCTATTCAATGGCTGTAGGGAGGACCCTGCTGAATACTAAGGGAAGGAGAAATGGGAATGAAATAATAACCATGTCTGACTAGCAAATAGTTAACGAAATTGTACTTCAGAAAGCTCAAGGATATGCACGATAAGAGTGATCAACACTCGTAAACCGGCTGGCGTAAACCGACTCCTTCCGCAATTTTCAACTTAGAGGCTTGATTCTGGTCTCATTCGATGCGGAAAGACTCCAACACCTCATAAATGAAGCGTTTTTCTTCATTCGAAATAAAACATTTTAATGAATTTTTTTAACTAAAAATTCGAAAAAATATCATGTCGAAATTAAAAAAAACGCTTCATTTTTGAGGTGACGGAGTTTGTGACGTTTTTTAAAAAGATAATGTGAACACTATATATGTGTGTTACTTTGCACTTTTATTTACTATTAGGATTTACAAAGATCAAAACATGTTCAGACTTCCAATCTTGAAAATTATGTTCTTCCATCGTTAACACAGTACTGCTCAATTTACAGATACTAGTATTTTTGAAGTTTTGAGGTAAAAGAAGAATGAACAACTCAATTTGCCAGAAGTCTGTCCGTTAAATCTTAACAAATTTTTACTTCAATTAAAACCATTAAATATATATTGCATGAATGGTATTTTCGTAACTTCGATTTAAAGTTTCACGAAATGAGCGTATGAACACTGAGATCAGTTGCTTGAAAAGTATGATTGAATATCAGCAATTGCCATAATGAGTTTATATTACAGATATCACATTTTCTGACAGGTGATCGTCATTTAATCAGTTCCGTATTTCGATGAATTAGGAAGTGTGAAATGTATTATTAGCACACTTTTATTTTCTTAGTCACTGATTCTAATGAAGCAGAAAATAGATAGTCATTCGTGCAAGAAATTGTAGAATACTGACTGTCTCTGAACTATTTTTAGTAATTTTATTTTCTGATTTTACCATAGCAGACACTTTACTTTAGGCGGCCTCAGCATCGAGAATCACTAACTTCATCGATTAGGATGCACAGTGAAGGTTATAATCATCTCTATTGAATGTCAATTGGCATTTAATTGACCTCATTCAGAGCCCTTTAGTTTTAAATGATTTTACTTGAATGTCATGCTTTCCAGCAATAGTCAACATGGGAAGAACATGGTAAACTTCAAGATAAAACTGTCAGAGTTGGCATGAGTTAACAAAAGTTTCAATGCTCTATCATACTCAGCCACGTTCACCAAGGTATCCCTCTAGGTGGTCTAGCAGACTTTCCTTGAAGCAGGCGCTACGTCCAGCATCATTGGCAAGGCAATGGAACAGGTCCAGGACATACTATTCTGTGATCGTGTTTTTCTGTGAGAGGGTTTTTCTTCTCTCTGCTCCATGTGAGTTGTCCGTGAGTGGCCTGATTATTTCCTATTCAAAATTGATCAAGTTTTATCTCTCACTGTGTATTCCAATTGAAACTCGAGATAAAGCCTCGTGTGTGACTTGACATGAGGTAGTTTCTACATCTCTTGGTGAGGCCATCTACTTTTGTTAAAAAAATTTTGTTAGTGCTTTCTGATTCATTTAAAGGCTGTTTCCCACTATGATAATGTCAGATTTTGTTGTACTTCAAACTGCTTTCCAAATTTTTCATTCCGAGCCATGCTGATACGACTTGGTGCCAGACCGGGTGAGATACATTTCCCATTTCTGGCAGTATGGTAATTAATTATTGTCTACATAATGTGTAGGTGTTTTTTGTGTTTATAGCTTCAAACTCACTGCAATAATCAGATGCAGCATTTACGGAGGAGGTAAGAGCCATTTGGCATCCTCCAACTGGCATTTAACATTGCGTGCAGTTTTGCTTGTACAGGATGTTGCAAAAATTGTTGACACAAACTTCGGAACTAATGGAAAATGTTGATACAAGCATTATTTCATCAATGAAAAAGTTCAAAAAATGCTTCGTGTTTGAGAGAAACTAAAATGTAAAATAAGGACGTTGATTATTAGCTACACTCTGTTTATTGTGAGAAACATTAATAAAGGAAGATCTGGAAGAAAATGGCCTGAACACGCAGCGGAAAATGTTGATGGACTGATAACTCTAATCCTTGGTCCAACAAAGTCAAATAAGAATGAAAAATTAACTCCTCTTTTTTTCAATAATACCAGTTTTATTTCCCTATCCTGTCTGTGAAAAATAATGTATGTGGGAACTTGGGTGTAAGTTAGACAAATAATTAATTTACGTTTACATTTCGGTCTGTCATGAGAAATCGAACTAATAATAAGTACAGAACTAAGTGCGGTTTTAGTGTAGATGTAATACTGGCAACATTTAAGCAAGCATTCCCATCTCCTTCTTGAAGTGCGTTTTACTTTAAAAACGTCATGTGAACTTGAAATTAATTTGATGCAGCTGATATCACTGACATTGTAATCCAAGTTAGCCTCATTACCAAGTGGTGGGCGTTCGGATACTATGTACAAACTTCCGTTCTTCCGATCACGATCGATCTTCTACGTTGGGATCGGACTGAGAGGTTGGAATCTCCCGGTGGAAAAGATCGGAAGTGCGAGGATCGCTTATGCAAAATGTAAGTCCGATCCCGGCCGAAACAAAAAAAAAATGAAAACGAAACGAAGAAGACCAATCCATCTCGCGTAGATTCGTTTCTTCTTTACGCAGCTTCAAAAACCGTATAACACGCTGCTCCCGAGCTCCGCTTCGATCAAGCGCGTGTTCACTATGGGTTGGTCTTCCTCCGGCCTAAGAGGGCGACCCTGGCTGCCGATAACTTTGAGGCCCTCATCTTCTTGAAGGGCAACCTTCCCTTCCTCAGGAAAGCCCACGTGGTATAAGTGTACAAGCAAGACGAGGTCTGAACGGGGCGATTCAAACAAAAGGACAGATAGCTTTGCCTTGGTTTCATATAATGTAATTAAATTGGAGAGAGCTTAGTAGAGTCAGTAGAGTAGACAAATTGCTATATGGTATTTGAAATATAAATAACTAGAAAATTAAATTTAAATCCATCTTTTCCCATCTATATCAGAATTATAGTATATGTGTACGTGAGGTCCTATACACGTATTGAAGTTGAATTGCTTTAAAAACGCTTTAAAAACCGGGGATCGCTGTTAAAATCTTAGTATCGTAAGGTCAGGATCGCTTCAATTTGTTAACTGCGGGATCGGAATATCGTATTCGGAATTAGCCATTCACCGAGATGGGAAGTTCGGGATAGGACTAATATTTTGAGGATCGATGCCCACCATTGCTCGTTAATTCTCAATGAAAGTCATTTACAAGGCAATGTTTCAAGGTCGCATTAAATAAATTTTCAATGTCACGGTGAGGCTACTACTTAATGAACTTTCTTCCTAACACCTGAATGTATTCGTACGTTGTACGTTTATATTATAGTGTAAAAAGTTTGTTGATAGTACTTGAAAGTTCATGGAGTCATTATCTTCACATCGTAGTTCCAATCGAGCGACATCTACTCGCAAATCTTCTCTCAACCGAATACTGCAAACTCAAAGCGAATCGAAGGAACGGTTGATTCTTGATCGTTTTAGATGGCGCTCTACCTGTCCATGAAGCAGATTTTAAATAGATCAAGACTCAGAGACATGAGCATCGTGCATCATTGAAGCTTTCGGGATTATAACTTCCTACAAGTTTTCCAATCAGATTGTAAGCGTTAGATTCTTGTCTTAAATTTCAGTGACTGTCGAACTCGTCCCAGCGTCTTGCGTGTTACTTTGAAAGGATTTACGAAGCGGAATGGGCGGAAACTCTATCAACTGAGGAAATTAATGCTCTGTGGGGTGCAACAAGTAATGTATTTATTTTTATAACTAACAGAATAAAGAGAGGACCTTTATCCACCGCATGTTGAGTTGCTTTATTCTGGTAGTCGAGCGTTTTATAACGTCCGTTTCAAGTGGAGATCTTGATAGGAAAATAATTCATGAAAATTGCGACAAACTTTTTCTGAGATGAATACTTTTCTAACTGAAGCTACTAAGAGATTTCTGGAAATAGCTTTTCCATTGATTTAAATGAGTTGGGGTTCCAGTAGCATGAATGTAAACGAATGGGTTTGAATGGGAAGTAACTGATATAATAGCTATATTGATTGATAAAATATTTATTTTTTGTACGTTTCTTTCTCATGTTGAAATTTTGGATCTGCAGTTAACTTTTATCTCATCACTGTTGACATGATAAGAAAACTTTCATCGTTTGCGAGTAAATATGATGATATTGTCTCTTTGGTACCCTTTTCCACACTGTGCGTAAGATTTTTAAGCAATCGTCATTACGTGACACGTGCAGCCCGACGCTGCCCGACAACACATATTCTAGGTGGGGAAAAAAATTGCGTGATTCGGAAATTTTCAAATCAGTTATGTAATTGACTGAATTTCAGTTCTCATTTTACCTGGCATTGTGTTTACAAGATTCTGGATTCTCTGCAGCTCTGCTTTTTGGTTATAGTTAAAGTACCCTGTACCCCAAAGTAAAGGATGTTGAATGCAGGGGCGATGAGGAATACAAGTTCCTCTTAATTTAGGTCATCCCATTAATTTCCCATGAATTTAAATCATGAGATTGGGGAGGTAGGTCCATTTGTTCAAATGTTCCTTCATTCACATTGAACTAATATTGAACATTTCAAGTACAGTGTCGCATTGAAAGATCCACCGTCGTCTTGAAAAGTCCCATTGCCATCAAGAAAATAAGACTCCATGGAATTATGAATGCGGTCTGAATGTACTTGGAAATAGTCCTGAGAATTCATTTTGTTATTCCAAAGAGTAAAAGTTCTTGCCCAGCCTGAAATCATCATCCTGCCTCTCAAGATACCCGACGAGTTGACCCTGTACAATATTGTTCCATATTTCATTTGGCTGTCGCTGTACGCTAACTTGCCCATCGTTATGAAAAAGAGGGACTCTGGATTCATCGGGCCACATTACATGCTCCTTATTCTCAACGGTCCAATCTAGCTGTTCTCGAACAAATAACAACATTTTTTCCAGCTTGCTACTGACACCAATGGTTTTCTGGAGGATCAGCATATACATGAATTCCTTTTATTTATCCCGTTTCCTGCGAAGGATCCCACCGGTGGACACCGAGGGGATTTTCATACTGCTTCTGACCGACCTGCAGTCATTAACTCATTTTTTATCAATACCAAATGAAAGCTAAATAAATGAAAGATCCAGTTAATGTCTGTTAATTTGAAATTTCTTACAACAATAATTATTGACTTGAAATTTGAATTGAATATTGAACTTCAATTTAACTTATCGCAGGAAACATGCCAACTCATGACCTGTCCGCCAGAATTATTTCAAAATGCAAAAATTTCAATAGATATTTTCAAAATAAAGTGCAAAACCAACCTAGAGCGAAACATGCTTATTAACAAGTGTTTTAAGATTCACGATACTCATCATTAGCGCTGACAAAATGGAAACAAAACTTTACATATAACATTCAGATATTCTGTACATCACAAAAAACAAAGAGTATACCTTTTGCAAAGACATGTATACTATTTACTACGCAAAACAGGCAAATTGAAATGAAACAAAAGCATTTGTAGATTAACAGACTTACATTTATATAAACAATCATCACAGGTTCATGAAGTTGGGTTTGAAAACTATGACGATTGGAAAATTCCTTCCTCTTTATCCGTTAACGATCAAAGGTAGTCAAGGATCGTTCGATCGATGTTCTTCCGCACATTATGCGTGAATAAGAACAATGCTTCTAAAATTGAGAGATCTTCATTTTACCTACTTGAAAGAATTGGAAAATTCGACCAATGATAGAAATAGTTTAATATCAGAACGCGACAATGAATAACTTATTGAAATGTAGAGGCTTGTGGGAGGCCAGTTCTGGTAGAGATATCTGAGTGTTTGTTACATCGAATAAAATGTTGGAACATACCCATGTACTCTTGACAAGGGATTAAATGCAGCAATCACGCGTGGATGCATGGACGGTACCACTTCTCAAACCGCCATCTATACATTTTTATTGGTAAAAATAGAAGAACTCTGAAAAAAATTGAATATATTCGTACATCAACAGTTGTGAAAAATGTCTTAACTCTTTTCATCTCAGTGTTGAACGACTCCACGAATTATTAACGTATAGTTCCTGTTTTACATCCGTTAGGTTGAAAGAATTTAGAAATTTCTGAACTTTTCATTATACTCGTACAATTAACTGTAGATACTCCAATGAAGTCTAAAATTAATTAACTTATAAAGAATCTAATAGAAAATAGAGGTGTAAAACGTTCCGTACAGTAAAAGTGAAATATCTGCCTTGAAATACGGCTGGCTCGAACACAACGTCTCATGCGCTGGTTTTGCCGAGGAGTCTTACTGGTTTCGTAAAATTTGACTCCGCGAGATCGCTTGCCTAGTGATTCCAGTCATTCCACCTCAGTGATGGCTTTACTTCGAAACGCACTGATCTACTCTTATATTAAGTTTAATATGTAAGAGTGATCTAAATATTTTCTCTTTAAATAAATTTTGTAATTTGCGTGTCTCACATTTTTTTCTTTTTATGTGTTCTCCGATAAAAATAACCAATTATTCAAATTAAGGAATAATTCTACGATTCTACGAATTTTTCATAGGAAAAAATGATTAATCACAAATGATAACTATCATTGTTACTACAAGAGGTGTTCAAACTGCCTACGGTGAACTTCAATGCACTTTTCACATATGTCATAAACTGACTGTCGAACAGATGTGAAAACATAAGGTTTCTCAGCTATTTGCGCTGCAACATCAAATTTGCGAGCAACCTGATCTTGATAAGAATCCACAGGAGTGGCACACACCAGCTCCTCCATCCCCCCTCACAGGAAGAAATTAATTAAGTTTTGAGCGCTCACCAAGTCTGGTGAGCGAGGAGGCCATGTCACTGGACCGCCTCTGCCAATCCACCTATTGGAAAACTGCTCATCTAAAACCTTTCGTGATCCAAGGAAACAATGTGCTTGTGCTTCATCATGTGGAAAACAACATTCTTCTACGCATGTTCAGAAGGACATCTTCTAATAATGCACTTAAAACTTCTAGTAAAAAAATCCTGTGTGTATAGCCAGTGAGAAGTGAAGGCATCAAGTATGGACCGATCAAATTGTCGTGTACAATTCCTGCCAACATGTTGACGCTGAAGCGATGTTGATGTTGATTTACACGAATTATGTGAGGATTACTGACAGCTCAATGGTGAGAATTGTGCGCATTCAATACATCACGAATGAGAGATGCTTCATCAGTGAACAGGACTCACTTCGGATAACCGACATCATTTGTTTTTTTGCAAAAACCACTGAGCAAATTACATGCGAGGCTCATGATCTGTTGGAAGTAAACTTTGCACTCTTTGCAAATGATATGGGTGTAAGTTTTGACAGGGGAGTTCTCGCCATGCAGTAAATGCCTAAATGTTAAGCAGTATAGCGTGTGCTATCACGAGAATTTTGTTCAAAATGATGATTCGATCTAGGTGATCGTTGCATCATTGCGAGGACGTCTTGTTTCCTGTCTCTTTATCCTGAAACTTTCATTTTCACGCAGTCTTCTGTGTAAGTTGGTGAAGAACCTGTGTCGAGGAACCTTACAATTAAGGTAGCGTGCTCTGTTAACTTAGTACTATTAATTCAGTTTTTAGATACGATACAAACATGAAACTGTTCCATAAACATTTCCCTTTCTTTGATTCTTAGTGTAGGTACATTAGTCAACTAAAACCTAACTTCTTCGGCAGCCGAATAAGTGACAGCCGCGTAACATCAAGGTTGAAGAACTTTTCAACTCGGAATTACTCGAAAACGGTGGAGTTTTAAGATTTTTGTTACTCCAGCAAATCGCTTTATTTTGCGATTTTCTATATATGGTTTCATTTTTTACCACTTGTTCTGAAACACCCTGTATATACAGGCTTTGCTACCCTGATCGTTAGGTTCCTGTGCACATGGTACAGGAACCTCAATGGTTCAGTAGGCCAATTATTCACATCCTGCAATAGGAATTTTAGGCCCAATTGCGCAGTCATGTGACAAGCCGGTGCCACGTTGACATTAGATAACAAGATATGACCTATTGAGAAGATGAATCGAACAGAAAAAAATGTTCATGAGTTCTGACGACTCGCCTCACTATTCTACTGCGATTACTCGAGCATAGTATTCATACATGTTTTGTCTAGAAGCGTAGATTCAACTAACTTGGTATTCAACGCTGTTTTAATTTTCAATCAGGTGAAACCTTCAATTTTTGGAAACCAATAAAACGTTTTTTCCGAGAGTACAAAACTGATTTGTTTCCAGTTTTAAACAGTGTTTTTTTATTTCTGTTAAGTTTAGAAAAATTCAGGCCTACGAAACTATTTACTATTTGTTTTCTACTCAAGTAAATCTAATAAAATGTCTAGGGAAGGATCTAAATCTTCATTGTAGCTGAAGTTCGTGGTGCTTTTTTGGACATAAAACTAATTTTCATTCATCTCTTCTAGTTTTCAAGGTATTCGTGAGTACAAAAGCTTTATAATCAGAACAACAATTACACTTCTTCCACTAAAAACTACCGGTAACTTATAAATGCAATGCGGCTGGGTACACACATGGCATTCAGATGTTCGTATTGTGAGGTAAGGGGGACTAAACTATATTGCTACGGTACCAGTCTATGTATTCGATATACCTTTCTACCCCGATTTTGCTACAATTCCAGTTAATAAAATAACTAATGTTTATTTTGTATATCAAGTGATCTTGAGTCGATAAAAACATAAAATGGCATTAGTGTCATCAAAACGCTAATGTTGCTCCAATTGAGTACATTGATTCTGTGACGACAGTTGCAAAGAGCTGGGCTATTCCTCTTCTCCTCAAAGCGGCTTTCTTTGTTATTGAGACAGTAAAATTGAAGTAATGAGCTGAAGCAATTCTGAGTTTCACACAATGATTGTTAATTTTGCTAAAAAGGACTCACTACATGATTTAATGGCAAGAAAACAGTTCTCACACTGAGAGAAATTTTGACCCCTCTGAGTGTCTCATGGCTGTTCAGGCGTCTCATAGGCGGCCAAAACATCGCAAAAAGAAAGCAGATGTCTCATCGGAAGTGCGACTATTCGATGAGCGCTATGTGTCTCAAAGCAAGGTGTTGTTCGTTCGTTCGTAATCAAATACAATGTGATAAGTACGATTTCAAAAAATTTGCTAAATAGTCTATAAGTATACTGTTGGTACTTAAGCACAAATTTCATGCCAACTTCTTTGCTAATTGTGCAAATCAATAATCGATGCAGAGAACTAGATTACTCTGTGGAAAGCTAGGAGCTTTGATACTGTGTGGTATTATTACGCAGTAGGCCCGCGGGAGAAATGGTGCATTGATGCACTGGAGTTGGATTTGTGTGATGTGTTGTTTAATAACTGATGGATTATTTTACATGTAGTCCATTTGTGGAAGACAGGTGTTTGTTTATGTATACATACAAGACTGATACAGATAGAGTTTTATTTTTGTCAAAAAGTGAGCTTGTAAAATGCGTTGCTCTGGATTGCTTCTGTAACAAGTTGTGATCGTCATAATCGCGATGAAGCTTGTTAATGAATATTTCAATGATTGGAATAATAATGAATAATTCAATGTTCATTTGGATTGCAAAGTTTTATTAAAAAAGTTCTAATATCAGCACAGATCGTTTATTACTCTGAAAACTTACCATGCAGAAGTGCATGGTAAGTGCATGGTAATCTGATACTAAATTGACATTTTACAAAAAGTGTTCAGCAAACGCAATAGATTACTTAGCTAAAGCATTTAAAAAGATGTATCGAATAAGGGTACACAATAAAAAAGAAGCATCCAGTTATTTTAAATCAGAGACTTCAGATCATATGCAGGCAATGGCAGCATACCGCTAGGAGCAAACTTGTGCCTCGAGAAGAGGTTAAGTATATTAAAATGCCAAGTTTCATTATACTAAAGTTTCTCAAAATATTCTTGCATTTTTAAAGTTTAAGCAGTTGAACTTGTTCAACAATCTACCCTATTTTAGGGCCACCATTTCTTAAAAGAAAATGAGTTATATTCATTACACTAGGTCATGTTGAAAATAACGAAGTTTTAGATTTCTCAGCATGTTTTGAATCATCTAATAACTCTCATAACTGAATGCTGAATAAACTAATTAATATGTAAAAGTTTGATCAGAGTGCTTGTCAAACATGAATCAATTTGAAGTAGCTCTGTTGATTGTGACTCATATTGCCAAAGTCAAATGGCCATGAAACGATATTATATTTGCAGGTACTTGTGGGTTGTCTACAACCACTTGTTCAGTGAAAAATTTTTTTAGAGAAAAGGGGAAAAATTTAATTGTTTCATGAATGTTGAATTGATATTCTGGACTGTATGAATGGATTTTTCATGTGAGAAGGTCTCCTTGTTGATTAATGTTTATTTCTAATGCAATTTATCCTCTTTATATATATATATACATATATGTATATATATATATATATATATATATATACAGGGTGTTTCAAAAATACACNGATTGTCTACATGTGGGAAATACATACCTGAAATTATGCCGTGTATTTTTGAAACACCCTGTATATATGGGACCTTCCTTTTCAGTTCTTGGAAGGGCCCAGTGATTCATGTAGGAGTGAAACAGCAAAAATTTAAAGTGATGAAAAATAATACCAATTTAATTAATCTAACCTAACTTAACCCATCCTAAAGATCCAAAGGAAACCATGATTTAAAGTTGGTGACAGATAATCCACAAGTACCTATTTGCATTATTGAGTATGCTTCACCTAGTTAATTTACTAAGGAAGTAGACATATAAATGTAAATATAGCTGATAATTAAAAGTATTTTATAAGCTAAAAATACGATTTTAGCTGATGTTCAAGTAAGCCTAATACTATTACTTACCATGTTTACAGTTGTGCTATTAGTCCTGTGCCTGTTTCATTAAGAGGTCATATACAAATTTCCTGTTAATATTTACATTTCTGGTTTGTTGAGCTCTTATACCATTTATAATATGGTGTATATGGATTGCTATTTTGAATAAAATTTTCGAATATTCTGTACATTTGAAAGAGTTTAAGGAAGCATTTCCACAACGACCACAATATACGCCACGCTACGCCATGATACAACTCTCACCTCTATGTAATCGACTCTCACTTTTGCGCATCGTAGTAAATAAAACCCTCGAATCTTAAGTTCCTCCATTTTACCCGCGCTTTTGCAATAGTTTCACTACAACGGTCTCAAATACCACAGCCTGGCAGCTGTCTAAAAACGGTCTGGATTTTTAGTAGGGATGACCTATATTCAGGTGGACTGCGTTAGCAATGGGAATCCTGGGACATTTCTTCCAATTGCGCTGAAGTGCAGCTTTGAAACTTCTTTTGAAATACCCTATAGAACGACTCCAGTCACTGGGATGGTATGAGAAACCGAGCAAGAAGAACAAACCAAATTAACGTGCTGTTGCAATGTTTGCAGGGCAAATGATGCGGCGAAGTGTATATTCCATTGATTGAAATTGTTGCGTTGACGATGCCTCGCTGCTAGACGGGTTGCCTGATGCTTTGAACTGCCATTTGATCTATATAATTTGAGGACAAGGTCATCCCTGCGCAATCCAGTGGGATTCGTAGTTCCTCGCGACTTTCTTAACAGAGATTTTCATCAAAAGAGATAAACTTGGCAAAATTTTTCTTAGAAAGTATTTTCTATTTCATAACGGAAAAAATAGCTGGTTTTTAATGGTGAAACGACAAGAAGATCACCATAATAGTGAACATAAATCATTGCTTAAAAAAAGCTTATAAATTTGAACTTTCTCCAACAAGAATCCACTCAATCAAATACAAAGCTGAGAAAAAAATTATAATTATCAGCATCAGGCTTCTACCTTATCATCAGGACTGCATAACTGAATACCTCTTTCATGTCAATATTCCATGCAGATAGCTCATTTTAGCAGCGTTCCGTTAAAATGCAAGAGCTCAAGAATTTCCTCTAATTTCCTAATTAAAGAAATTAAGTAATTTTCACAATATGATAATTTTTTTCCACTAGGCAACTGTCGAGAAATTCCTGCACACGTAGTGTAATGAAATAATTTGTCTTGTTTATTCATTCTCGATGTTCTGAAGTGTGTAAAGTAATGATAAAAATAAGTATCAATAACACACAAAAATCTGAATACAGGATGAAAGTTAATCTCATACGTAGACGTGGAAACTGTCTCAAAATCAAATTGCCATATAAACATATGTTCATTTATGAGCCTCATAATTCTTACGTAATACGATATGCAAGGAAGAATAACTCCATACCTTAATCTCCAGTTGATCACTGCTACATTGCGTTTGCATGTAAGAGTTGCCAGATGTTTTTAGTTAAAACGGATAATCTTATAAAAAATCAGGATCTAAAACTTCTCATTAAAAACACATCATCCTACATAGGACACATTTCATTGTCCTGTCTACGTGAAATGTTTTATGTACGCACATGTACATATGCATTTCACAAAAACTAGAAGTGGTAAGTGAAGACATGTATCTAATCAATATCATTTTGTTACACTCAAAATATACAAGATACATGTTGCCATTTTTAACGGAAAATTACAAGGGCGTCAGGGCAAAATCAAGCCCTAAGTTCGTAAAGCGTAATTGGGCGAAGGACTATTGATAAACCGTATCTCTGAAGGAATTCATGATAAAAATTCTAGTAGAACAAGGTGAGAACAAACAATCTTGAATTTTACTGACATTTAATGGAAACAAAAACAACACTTTAATACGACTATAAAATTAAGGAGTAGAGGAATGACGAAATAGATAAATTGCGACAAATTAAAAATACAAAGTTGAAATATTTAAGTTCACCGAGCTATAAATCTAGAATCGACCCAGATCTCAATCATTTGAACAGAATATATCCAAACCTAAACGACTCTGAAGACTGTAGGTATACTTATATATCAAAATTCAACGAAACTATACTAATAACTCGCCATGATTTCTCACTCCTGTGTTGGAACTG
>JACJUY010014440.1:11984-26793 GCA_014220935.1 Platorchestia sp. MABIK | reverse complement strand
ATTTTCTAGGAGTTCATGAACTTATTCATTAATTGCACCCTACCATGGCGGCGACACCATTCAATCAATAAAGTTTTCGCACTACGAGGAAGCACCACTCAATAGATATGATCCTTGCTCTGTGAGGGAGGCACAACTCAATAAATGCGGCCTTTGCACTATGAACGAGCCAACGATGCCTTTATTTACAAAGTGATCTTGTCATGCGCGCTTCAGTGAGCCAATTCGCCAGTGCGCCAAAAATATTAATACAGCTTCTATACGCAGACCGCTTTACCGAGAGTAAATTTCGAGAGTGCCTTTGATCTCTCAATCGTCAGCCATCAAAAACTCGGATAAATTCATTACAGACATATCGAATCCAGGGCTTTGAAGTTTGCTTTGATTTTATTCACATTCAGCCAAGCTCATTAGAAATCTAATGGCCGAGACGTACTTTTTGCTCACAAGGTTTAAGAGGTGACCAGGATTAAAGCACAAGAATGTATTTACACTAACATTGATGTCTTGTAACTACCTCAAAGGTGAGGAGTAAATACTAAAGATTTACAGTAAGGCAAATGATGGTGAAAATTTGGCAGAAGATAAAAAGCCAGGCTCTTCTAATAGAAGCGATTCAACACCACATCGACATCAGAGCTGCATGCACAAAGAGGTCATACTCGCAACACGACCTAAGTGTTTTCGGCCATCAGCGCACTTAAGTTGCGTCAAAGAAGCAGACGGAACGATAATTTGCTAGTAGGCAACACACTCATGATCGAAGAGGATCGTGAGTGACATCACTTCTACTGATACCATGTTTCTGAAAATTCACAATTTCCAATAGTGAAATTGTGGCTTCTAGTGAAAGGTGTCTCTTGCATTATTCTAGATTCCTTCGAGAGGACGCATGTTAGAACTGATACATCGCTTAAAATATTCCTTGTCCGTGAAGTAGAGATTGATATAAGGTTTCTTTTATGTTTCGTTGGTCGAGTGAGATGTTTACATACTGCTGTCTGAATTAATCCGTTACAACTACTTACTTTTAAGCAGACGTATAACTTTTTTATCTCTATGTTTTCGAGCTACATGGTACAACCGTCCAGAGCAATGTGGAGAGTGGTAGTCCAGGATAGACTACTAATGAAGTGTGGTGTGCATTTGCGCAATTCGAGAAGAAATTTGGAGCACTTCCTTAGCAGGGCCAAGTTTAAACCGTCATTGCAAATAATAAAAAGTGAAATTCGACCTTTTTTGAGCTGGATAAAAGATTTTACATCGTTGGAACACTCAACACTCTTCTTAAAAACAGCAAGGATTAATCCAAGGTTTATTAGGTGAAGCGGCTGCTCCTCTCTAAGACCCCTGGCACCAACAAATATTTATCAGTCACCTCTTTCGCAGGGTAAAAATTTTAGCCAAGAAATTTAATTTTTCAAACGTGCCGTATAAAAGAAGAATATCATTGACTATTTTCTCTTCAATATTTTTCAAATATTTCATGAAAGAACTTTCAAATGAAAAAACTAAGCCTACGTGCTCTCGTGATTTTTTTCACATTTCTTTGGATATAACTGTCTTTCAATCTTCGTTTTACTTCCTACTATGTTCTCGTGACCACCGTAGTTCCTACTTCACATTCGCATCAATACGACAACAACACATGGCATTCTAAGTCAAGTGACCCAGCGTCATTTTCTACGAGGCTGATGCGTCTAGTGAATGCAAGTCTCGTGGGTAATGGCAGTCTGATACGTGGCTGAAACCAATCTATTGGCTGATACGAGTCTGATGGCTGATGCCAGTCTAAGATGATGCTAGTTTTCAGCGCATTTTGGATAAAGTAGGCATGGGCAGCTCAAAAGTTAGCCTAGTTTAAAAAGCAGTAGTTCAATTTTAATTTTGTCTGAGATATTTCGAGGTGTATGACAAATTGGGAAAATCATTCAATGCTATTCATTTTTGCAGTTTACATATGCACAAACGATAACGGTAGAACGATTTGAAACAACAGTTGCAGCATAAGAACGCACAGTTCTGCGAAAGTCACAAAAACCACATCATGGTCGGTGACTTATGAAATTTGAGATGTTATAAGTTTGAATAAGAAGACTACTTGCTCCCTAATTTGAAATATTTTTGTGAATGCTTCAACATCAGCCTAAGCTCCCCCGTATAAACCGATGCAAACATCTACCCTTCACACTTTGTAGCATTTTCCTACAGCTGTAATAAGCTCTGCTCCTCCACCCCTTCCATGTATCATTTTCCACCGCAGCATAACTCCGGTCCTCCACCTGTGATTTTACAATTTATAAAATTTACAAAACTTTGTAATTTCTATAATTTTCCTACCGCTCCATAGCTCCGCTCCTCCGCCACTTATCATTTTCCTCCCGCAACAGAACTCCGCTCTTCTATATCTCCCATCATTTTCATATTGTTTCAAAGGACCGCATTTCTGAGACCATCAAGAGACGCAGTGCCTTCCTTTTTACAAAATGAAACGTTCTCGAAGGCAGTTTCTCGGTCCCTGAATTCTCCCGAGCTTTTGCTCAATGGTGCTCTGAAGTCTACGAACGAACCACTGAATCTCAGTCGAAACGGGACGCCTGAAGCCATTACGAATCTCAACTTTTAACGAGCAATCGTCATCATCGAACGAGATTGCGGCCGGCGATCAAAGGATGATTGCTTTACTTTTATGTTGCCAGTAGAGTGCAATAAGATGTATCCAGGTCGTTGTGAAATGCCCAGCACTAGATATGATAAAATTATAATACGCACTCAACAGTGCCTCTAAGTTCTCAGGATCGACTCATCAAATCGAGCGATCGGTCAATTTTCTTGGCTCCCCGCGATATCAAACGTTACGACAACCTGCATGCACATAACGACTGACGTGTTTGTTTCCGTGCTTCAAGATCTTTTATGGAATATATATATTTGTGTCAAGTTAAACAGATTGTCAGCAGGTAATATCAACGTAGTAACGAATTGAGAGGAGCGCTGTAGATATGCATATCACAAAATTTGTTAGGCCGTGCTTTGGAAAATTTACCGAGAAAACCAATAGTGTTAGAAGTTCAAATCGTATCAACGAAACATTCTCGCATAATTCATCTGACAACGTTCACTGCGTTCTTGATTGTTTTCTCCGGTATTATCATACTATGAGAAATCATCAGGAAGCAACTATAAAGACACGCTGCGCTTTAGCTTCTCGCCAGCATATTGATCGTGGAGCGTCGTCACAGCTCTGCTCGGGGCGTTAATGCTTTAAGCTGGTCTATAGTTCCAGCGCGGCATGTGCTTTTTCTATTACTTCAGCTCTCACCTGATCGCTACAAGTGGCTGGCTCCTTTCTTGATCCCATTTTGCACCCAAATGCTGTACATGTCAACACCCATTATAAAATGTCTCTGAGTTTCAATTAGTAAGTCGCTTTGAAATGGCGATGAAATTTCTCTCAGAACACCCCTCGTGATTTAAATCGCGAGGCAAACTTTTGCTCACCCTAAATAGAGTCAATTAGCTTGTCAACAAATATGAACCTAACCATTGAGTGTGAAAAACAATAAATTTCGATGCCTCAAGCATTCTTCTGGCTGCTGTTTACGAGTGTAGAATGAATTACTAATCCGTCCGATGAAATTAGAGGTGCTCTGAACAAATCGGTGAGTTCACTGGAGAGGATAAACTCAGCTAATTTGAACATTTTAGCAGTCACACGGAAGCAAAACAAATTGTATTCCTCGCTATTCACTCGCCGCACCTTTGATGCTCACTGAAAGTCATCCATCGGATACATTTTACGTAATTATCTTACAGCACCCCGTTAAAAGAAAACTTGTTTCAGATAACATCACAAAGCTGTATTTTATTCTCGCATATCTTCATCTCATTCTTATGCGTCAACTTCACGTCTTAGATATCAAAGTGCATTTTTGGACGTTCATGAGACACGAAAAATCTTAAGAAATATTCCTTTTATTAACACTACCAATAAGGACAGCAGTAATAAAAAGTACAACGTCAAATATAACCGTCAATTCGACCTTACCCAGACATACTTCGACGAGCTCGCGCCCTGTCGGCAGTGAGGAAGCACATTCTCGCATGTGAGCTCAAAAGGAAGCGCATCGGTGAGGAATTGCACCAGAATGATTTCAGCGTAGCAGAGAACAATTCGCCTTTTTTTGCGGGAAGCAATTTTAATTTGATATTTGAGAGAAATTTCTCGAGATCTTGTTTCAGAAGCCTTCAACGTTCTCAGCTTCTAGTCTGTGGAGATTCCAAGTCCTATGATTCTAACATGGAAATTTTCCAGTTTACATTTTTCCGCGGCTGCCGAGCTGTTTTCAGACTTCGCTTTCATCCCACCTAGAAAATACCACCAGTTTACTTTGTCGTTCATAGTCCGACTGGTTCAAAGAATGACTCTTATTTTTGTTTTATCTCGGCTTTGAAACGATGAATAATTTGCCTCAAGGTCACTGTCTAGAATTTGCAAAACCAAGTGAAGTTTTGCTACATAAATTATGGATTGATTTTGTATTCAGAGATAAAATTTGCATGGAGAAGTTCTCGTGCCGACTGTCATGTTATTCATTGATTTCTCAGATTTTTTCACAAAGAAAATACATTCAACATTCACAGAATAACATTTACAATCATCACATCTGTGTTAAATATTAACATCACATCGACTTCACTCTTTTTCAACGTTATTTCAGCATTGCATTCCTGATTACTCATTCTAGGCTGCACACTTACGCTTTGTTCGTCGCCGCACACACCTACAGTGCTGGTAATGTTGGTGCACTAAGCAAACGTCGACTGAACTGCAGGACATGTTTCGTACATCATTGCACTGCTTCTCTGCACCAAAATCTAACAGCTGAGAATACCGTGTTATGGCTAAAGGTTTTAGTTGTTCAGCAAAATCTTTCCCCTCCGCCAAGTAACATTATTGATTTGGGATTTATAAAATACATTGGAATAACATCCTGCGTAAACACTAATAATTGCTCATACCACCCACCTGCACTGACACCTGAAAGCAAATGCAGCATGTACTGCGCATCTCATGATAGGATTATTATTCTTGAATTCTTTTATTTCAAGTGTTTAATCATCGTTATTGGCCCACCATGGCATATTTAATTTCTTTCCTGAGTAATATAAACTGCATAGGTTCAAAAACTTTACTCATCCGAGAGTTTATTCGAGATATTTGATCCGAAAACAGTTGAATGCAACTAAACACTCGGTTAACAAAAACCCTCCGACATTAAAACATAATTCCAAATGAGTTGAGTTTAATGTTAATTCAACTCGATTTGCGATGAAGGAACTCGATTCAACTCGATTTGCAATGAAAGTGGGCAGGCGCTCCTAGGAAAGCCTGCCCACCTCGCTGTCCTAAGGAAGGCCTGCCCACCTCGCTGTCCTAAGGAACGCCTGCCCACCTCACTGTCCTAAGGAAAGCCTGCCCACCTCGCTGTCCTAAGGAAGGCCTGCCCACCTCGCTGTCCTAAGGAATGCCTGCCCACCTCGCTGTCTTAAGGAACGCCTGCCCTCTTCACTGCTAAAGGCCAGCTCGAAGTTTGTCCTCATCAAACGACTGTGGCGTTCAGGTGTCATTAGACTCTTTAAGCCCTGAGATGTCACGGCTTCTTAAGAGGAGGAACTCTGTTTATGGTGTAAGGAGAATCAGAAGTCGAAGAGGGAATTTAAACAATCGGAGGGGAAAGAAAGAGAAATTAAAAAAAAAAATTTGGATAGAATATTTGCAGACTGGAGGAAATAACAGGTAGAATGGGAGTCTTTCGCTGCATAACTCTGATCAACATGAGGACTATGATGACAAACTGAAAATTTAGTTATTTAATTTAAAGTGAGGAAGTGAGGTATTCACGGTATATATAATTGCTTGCATGAATCCAACAAAATAATATAATTTCATCCGACTACATGAAAACGCCTACACCTTTTTTCGTTTTATAACCACATTCTTTCAAAATGTACCGACGAACTGCAAATTTAACAACGATGAACCATTGAATATAACAGAGAATAGCAATATAGAGACAGTGTTGCAAAAAATAGCAACAACGACAAATTATAGCGACACCAAGCAAAATGAATGACAGTGAAACTATACATCAGAACAAAGAAACAACTTGTAGTGACAGAGTCGGTTTATTGAAACAACGTTCAAAAAGGCTAACAATTATACAAAAAATAGTAACGTGCGGATGTATTATTGTACCAAATTAACAACTTCTGAGACAATTGTTTATACGCAAAATAAACAGTAAAGAAGCCATTTAGCGTAGTACACAATGCATACTGAAACTTTGCACACAAAATTATTGATAATTACAATAAAGAATGAATATCATACGTGAGATATTGAAACTATTAAAAAAAAACCTTGTTGATTAAGGCTCTTGATCTAGTAGCTGTTGGCATGGGTGTAGTTGTCTGCCGCTATGACTGGAATGACAAAAGGCACGCACGTGTCAATGACATGCAAGAGAACCTCCTCCCGGTGCTGACGCAACGACTTTCCTGCTCTGCGCGCTGCCGCCACAGTGCATGCTTCGGAGATGCCATTCAGATGGTGCAACTGTGGCATCTGAGACGTAGGGTTTGCGGTCGAAAGAGGCACGAAGAGCTCTATTGAGATCCTTGACGATGATGGTTGGAGTAGCTTCAATCAACATTACAAGTAAATCCAGGCTCTCAATATCTATCATCTTCTTGCATCCACAAGTCTTGTGCCGTCAAAAAAAGATTATCGTTTTTGGTAGGACCTAACAATGGAAAAAGCGGTGGTACGCTTCACTCCCAGTTCTTGAACAGTGATACATGTCACACGTGAACCGGCCACGTCAGAGTTGTTCTGGAAAATTCCATTACTTCCCGGTCAGTGCATCATCCACTGACCGGGAAGTAATGGAACCTAGCCTCATATAATTGTCGGGTGGCAATCACAATCCCGAAAGTCAAAATCCCGAATGTCAAAATCCGGAATTTATAAATCCCGAAAATCAAAATCTCGAATATCCTGTTCAGTTAAAAACATCTTATTAATACCAAATTTAAATACGAGCTGTCATGGAGAATTTTCATCAATTATTTTCAATTCTTCACTACACCAATTCGTACCACACACCATCAATTCGGGTCGACGCTTCCACTGCCAAATATGGTCGGGTATTAGACATTCAGGATTTTGACATTTGGGATTTTGAGGTGGACCCATTACTTTCAATTTTTATTGAATGAGGAAGTGCGAGAAAATGATTTCTCTGGTCAATAGGAGTTTAAAAAAATGTAGTTACAACTTATGACTTTTCGTTACTATTTTTTGCATCTGTTACATTATTTTGAACCTGTGATACTGGCTATTTGAAGCATTGTTACAAGATTTGATTATTTGTTAAAGAAAATGAACGTCTGTTGCAACATTCTGAGAGTGTTATACAATTTGAAGCAACCTTATATTTATTTGTCTATGTCACCACATTTTGTGTATGTTATCAATTTTACAGCATCGTCACTGGACTTGTACAGGATGTTGTTATATTTTGAGCAGCTGTTATTAGTTTTTATTCGGTGTTATATGATTGTGCAAACTGTTGCTATATTGTTTTGACGTGTGGTTATAAAACGAGAAAAGGTGTAGTGTAACGAGTGTCGCCCCTGCATAATGGGTACGAACACAAATAAAATACAAAGGGAAGAGGCGTGATCAATGCACCGTGCACCTGAACTTTGAAAACTAAATTATTGTGCAAACGAGAATCCGCGAATGAAGAACACAAAAGAAGTAAATGAAAAGCTCTGAAGTACAGAATTCGGTTCTGCCCGAAGCCAAATTCGAGTAATTTTATCATTAATTTAGTGCTATTTTTCTTGCTGAACCTCCAAATTAATGCTGCTTTTCTGCGTTGAAGAGAAGATAAATTACCTAGCATTAATTCCTCCTGAGAAATGACTTCAAACTCACTCATAGAAACATAATTCAGGTTAATGAACTGCATTCATGAAAGAAATTTCTGCTGTAGCCTATTTTACTTAAATTTCCATGAATTCCGAGCATGCATAAAGCGAGACTGTCTCAGCGTGATCTTCACTCACGTCAGCGGTGTAGAAGTTTTTAATGTCTACCTTCTTGACTGCTGTCGTTATTCCTCTTCCAATCTCCAACCGCGGGCAATGTGGCGTTCTCCTGTTCTTGGGTATATAATTATCTTGGGCATAATATATAATAATATATATAATATAAAATATATTAATAAAAAATAATATATAATAATAATATAATCTTGGGTATAATAATTGTTCTTGGGTATATTATACTCCATAAATATGGTACTATCTGTAATGGGCTCCGGTGGTATTTAAATCTTGATATGATGCAGAACTACAGAACGGTTTGTCATAGAGTTGCTCTGATTAGGAGCATTGGAGGTGTGAGGAGGTGTAATGCCCTCATTAGGTGACAGAGCCTCGGGTGCCACAGCTGTCACCTCTAATTTGTGTTGAAGAGACAATCGGCTCCCGCTTTGAATTTCGTTTGAAAGCGTCAACTCCTGCGTACACCCACTCGTTTCTTTCGCCCTCCTGAGAACTGAGTTTTATCGCCATGTACAATCCATTATTATTCATACTCCTGAAATTCATTTAGCATGTATAACAAAATTATTAAGCAAGTCACTCAGTGTAAATATATAGCAAATGCGAAGTTGTAATTATTTTGCAAAAAACAGCCATGTTTGAGCTATAATTTCATGCTAAATTTTCAGCAGCTGCTAACTTCTTTCAATTTATCTAACTCACGGTTTACACCACAGAACATCAACTAATAAAGATGAGAGAGTGTGTCTCCAATTTTGCATGAATAATTAACGAGAGATGCGAATTGAAATCACAACTGAAAGCTTTGGACTTAGGAGCTGACTTTTGATTTGGATCATGCAAGGATGGCGGCGCTATGCTGAGGCACCGGTTGGTTACTATTAGTTTTCCTGAGGTAAAATCGCAAAAGAAACATGTTCGTACAAATGATATCAGGAAAATTCCCTCCACTCTAATAAAGCATGTTGTTACTACTTACTACGTCCCTCCTATTTGAAATACGTTGATCTGTAACAGCATACATTGAGATTATGGGTTTTTAACAAACACAAGTCTACGGTTGGGCACTGACTAAAGAATGCCCGTTATTTTCATAGGCCTCTTAAATAGGCCCTCCACTCATATAAGACTAGAC
This sequence comes from Platorchestia sp. MABIK, assembly GCA_014220935.1. Taxonomy (NCBI): domain Eukaryota; kingdom Metazoa; phylum Arthropoda; class Malacostraca; order Amphipoda; family Talitridae; genus Platorchestia; species Platorchestia sp. MABIK. The sequence goes on along the minus strand of JACJUY010014440.1, from coordinate 17,522 downwards.
TGCTCAGGAGCTTCCCTCTAAAATTACCGTCGTTTGTGTGTATACAGCGTGATCAGCTCTTTTTTGAACGAACTTCTACATAAAGTTGGGACTGTTAATATAAACACGTCTTACTGATAAGCCGTGTGGTCGAAAATGCTTCGTTAAAGAGTTACAAGGGCTTTAAATTTGAAAAGCATGAGAAGAAAATTTGGATTTTCAGGGTGGAAAGGAAATGAAATGTAGAAGTTAAGGAAGCATTTTCATTATGAGAGGAAGGAAGAGAATAACAGCCTGACTTATTATGATCACAAGAAACAGTTTTTTAAATAAAGTTGCATTTTTACTCAACGTATTTAAGATGATGACCATCCGTCGCAATGCAGACGTTCAAAGCCGGTGCACTGGTTGTGGGGCGTGATCGAAGACACCAGGAATATCACGAATCTTCCATAGGCTTTAATAATTCCACCATTGAGGTCTTCTTCGGACTAAATCAGTGTTTTGTACACTAAACTGTCCAAACGTCTCAAGAAATAGAAATCTAGGGGCGTAATATCAGGAGAACATATGGAGGCCATGTGACGAGGCCGCCATTACTAATCTAGCGGATTGGAAATCGGGTATCCAATACCTGCAGATCAGCAATGAGGCCAGTTTATTGTGGTCATAAATATTACGGCTGCAGTTCTGTTTCTTGTGTTCATATTTAAAGTTGTTCCCCAACCGCTAAATTTCTTTTCCCTGTCACTCTTAAAGTACAAATTGTTTTCTTTTACGTTTCAAATTCCAAGTCCTTGTAATTCATGAAGGAAGTAATTTCAACCCTGCTGTTATTGAGTAAAAATGGTTTATTTCAACGGTCTCAAAATGTTGCTAAAGCCTGTTCAACAAATGAAAGTCATCCTGTGTATTCCTTCGATCTTTATTTTATATTCATATGTAGTCCAGATGTCTGAATTACTGAAAGGAATTTAATCTATTTTATAGGCATTACAAATTGTTTATAACCAGCATTTTTGCACCTGAAATTGTCACATTTCTCCGCGAAGTGATACATTCCCCTCACTTTCTATTCAACTCGTGGAATTACTCTGCGTTCAAGTTTTTCTTATGCAAAGAATTTAACTCTCTGCTGATGAATACTGGGAACAACGTTTTTTTACCTCTAATTGTAAAATACGATTAATTATTCCAGCAACTAATTTGTCGGCATGAAAGCAATAGTGTGCCATAGTTTTCTTATCAGTTGATTGAATGTCTTACTTTTAAATTTCGTCACAAATACAAACATTTGACCATGCTACTTACAGGAGCATTCTTAGCTTTTTAAGCTTGCCTAGTACTCCTCCATTTTCAATCCATCTTCGATTAGATTTCGCAAATACCGCATCTTTCTCCTTTCCCCCTCCACACACGACCCACAGCGAACTTGATTAGAATTTCCAGGAGCACCCGCTGCACATTTCTTTATTCTGCGCTACACTCAGGTACGGCAATGATGAGTGGATGTAAAAGCGCTTACACACTAGGTTGTAGTTCTCTTCCTCCTCCCTCGAAGCGGCAAAAATCTCGTCGTGGTTATTGACTTTCTAGTTTCTTTAGGTGGCCAAAAGCCTCCCCCTTCCTTCTCGCCTCCGGAGTCCTAAGAACGCAAAAATGGCGTCGGCGGCTCGGCCGACGGTTACTGCGAGGGCGCCAAGGCCATGGAAGGTGTTATGAAGGTGCCAGACAAATGGACTACAATTGCCCGGTTGCTGCATTTACTGGGACCACGACACCCCGGCACCTCGGGATATTGTTGCTGTTAATGGGTCCCTGAGGCACTAAATCTTCTCGATGCCCTCGGAGGCCGCATTTCACATGCCAGCAGATGCAGTAACTCTCGCCTCATATCTAAGGCAGCAATGTCTTACAGAGCGGCGTCGAAGGTTACAAGCAGAGATAGAGCTCCGAAACTGGCGTCGGACGTTGTTCCAAAAATACTTGGAATAAATAAAATCCAATGGAACGAAATATCCTCGCTCTAGGCAGATTGAATAGATCGACGAGACTCGCAAGTGTATGTACTTTCTCGTTGAAAATGACTGCATTGCAACTTGCAAGTCTTACGTGTGTTAGAATGCGCATGATTTCTGGCGAATGTTTAAAGCGATAAAAATAGCAATGCTACTATATAATAAAGACAATGTCTTCAGAATGGAGACTGTGTATTATTTCTCATGTACAAAACCATGTTCCACTCCATGAAACTTTCGTACAACAAAATTTCAATTTGATGTTCTTCTTGCTCACACACATATATAGGGGATTTTTTTGTGCGGAGAAATTACACCCATTGCTAGAAAAACTCAAAAGAAACCGATTTTCATGAATGATAAGCTGCCAAAAACTCAGTAGTTTTCGAGGTGCAAGGACTTAAAGAAACTTTAAAACTTTAGTAGGATACTACCTGAGCGCCAATGTTAACGCTAGTTTTGATATTTTCGACCACACTACAGCAGGTTTTTGTTATTTTTAGAATAAAACCTGTAATCATTTTACAGTCTCGAAAAATATCTGTAATTTGTGTGTTTGTCAGGAAATTAACAACAAGCCATCAATGATAAACTTTAGTGGTTATTTCATTAAATTAATAAAAGTCTCATTTTTACAATTTGTAATAAATTTTTCGACAGAGGTATTGTGGGAAATGCTTAACTATAGACTAATGCTTAACTTTGATTTAACAAAATAGTCTTATTACAGAAGGTGTTGAAAATGGCCTCCATTTAACCTCGACGCACTTAGAACATCTATCATCGAATGAGCGCCATTATTACGAACATTATTAAATGCTTAATAGCTTGAAACTGCAGATATTTTTCCTAACGTAAAATGCTTGCAGTTTTAATTGTAAAAAAAAAACAATAAAACCGGCTTCAGTGGGGTCAGAACAAACTAGACTAGCGCTAACGCACGTGCTAGCGGTACGCACGTATGGTATCCTATATATACATAAGGTTTTAAAGTTTCTTTTAAGTCCTTATAACTCGGAAACTAAAGAGTTTTTAGCACATTATCATTCGTGAAAATCTATTCATTTTGTGTTTGTCCACCTATGGTTGAAATATGTTCGCACAAAAAAATTCGCATAATTTCCTTTGGACTTCGTCACATCTAGACTTTATTATTGATTTGCGTCATTAACACTTAATGACACCTTCACTTTTTGTGCTTCAAATATTGACCTCCTTGTTGAGAGATTATTTAAGAGTGTCAAGGATGCACTCAAGTTTGCGCAATTAATGCGTGTTCTAAAGTTCCGTTTAAACCCTTATGATCCATGGGCCTGAGTTTAGCACAATCATTCATGAAATTTTAATGAATGAGAAATTTGTCTGCTTTGAGCAAAAGCGTAAAAGAATGATTTCATTTGACTTGAGCTCGGAGGCAAATAAATTATTTGGGTACACCAAATTTTGTGATCAATGTTTAGTTGAAACAAAAGAGAAGCAGAAGTAAACCAAACCAGCGGAAAAATTCCCTCGTCAGCTTAAGAATTCCGCAAAAAATATTGGTCTATCGACAGCATTGTGTTATATTCATTGTCAAACAACTTGCTATATTTTTAACACAAGCTAAGAACGCTCATTTGTCCGCTTGTTTTTCATTGCAAGAAAAGTAAGCCAACTTTCCTCAAATACGTCGTTCAGGAAAATGATATTGTGCAAGCAGCCATTGAGAAGTCAAATGAGGCTTGCCGAGCTGTGCTCTGTACTTTTCTCTAACTAACGCTGCTCTGGAGAAGAATAACAAACTTCGTCTAAGTATCCAAGCTTCATCTAAACATTTCCGTTAAACAATAATTTCTTCCTTTCATTATTGTCACTACCCGAAGTAGAAAATACCCCAAGAATAAAACTTTTATTTTTGTATTTTTTTGTGTCATTGTATTAGCTGGATTAAAAAGGTGTGCAGTGATAGTAATTTGCATTCATCAACCCTGTAGACAAGCTAATGAGAAATTCTTTACGTTCGTTTTTAGTTCAACTCAATAGGAGTAATCAGCGACCATAGTTAAAAGAAGAAATTGTTTGACTCAAAGCCTTAAACGAAGCTTGAATTTTTAATAGATTTTTAGCTATTTGCTACGTTGTTGTGTTCATACACGTGTCACATTGCTAAAGTAGAACGAAGAACACGAATAGACCTATACCGTTCAAAGTCACGAACAAAAGACGCTTGCGGATCATTTTCATCGTAGTACTAAAAAGACAAGAAAATGTTACCCAAGCTCCAGCGGAATGAGATAGGCAATTAACAAAAAAAAAGAACAAAAGCTACTGTATTCTTTCTATAAAGCCCCACTGTTTTCAAGTATACGAAGCAAAAATGCAAGGTTGTATGAAGCAGAGCTGCTGTAAAGTGTGTGTTGTAAATTCGGAACGCTCCATGTGACGCTAGGCTCCTAGAGAATGTTTAATCCAAATCTGCTAGGGCTTACAAACGGCAGAACATTTGTACAGACTTGAATGAATTACTGCAATTTGATACAAAGATTTTTAGGCTCTAAACAGAGTTGGACATCTGGGACGTGAATCAGATATAGAAAATTGTGGTCAGATAAGTAAATAGAAATACTTCGTTACCACTTCACGAACTAAAAAATCTCAAAAAATGAAACAATGATTCTTGTATTTTCCAGTGCCAATATGCTCACAGGAAAAAAATAGTTGGGCCTTGACAGTAATTTACATTCATAGCTCGAAGCTTGGGTGTCCAGATGAATGTGATGCAACGTCGGTCTTATCGACGTCACAGAAGAACGCAAGGATGTTAGCTAGTATTTCATTTTGTACTTCCTAGCGGCAGTACATTTTATACAGCCAGCAATTTTATTTCAAGGGATTTTTTAGTACTCCGCGGAAGTTTATTCCACAGTAAGGCGCCTGATATTGATGGGGCTTTCTAGCGATGACATATATGAACGGTAATTGACTAAGACATTATTCCTCCAATGCGGCTTATGGTTGGTTACAGTGAGAGGAAGGAATTGTGCAATATCAGGATTACTCTGAGGGAAATATAAAGAGGAAAATACATATTGGGCTTTGTGGGTGAGGTATCTTTCATAAATAGGAGTCCAACCGAGTCTATTACAACGTTAATATTCTTTTATATTTATGCAAGTTGATGTGCTCAATACAATTGAGTTCTCTAGGCATATTCCATCAAAGTTTTGTGAATTGATACTTTTACCATAGCTAACATATGCAATATGCTAATTAGTCAAGTTTCGGTCATGCCCCATCATGCCGCCAGTCTTTCGCCTGAGGCTAATTCTGGTGTTTCAATGACTAAAAATGGTAACACATTTTGATCCGATTCCACCAATTTTTCCATGATAAATATTTCAGTTAGCGATATTTCGAGATTACTAGAGACTATATTTAATTGTTACATGCATATACCAGGCCTCTCCTCCCTATGGGAGGGTAGCCGACAGCAGGCCACAAACAACACCCTTAGTCACTAGGATGCGAGAGAGGCAGCACTAGCCGCACCAGAACTGCCAGG
>JACJUY010014438.1:0-11854 GCA_014220935.1 Platorchestia sp. MABIK | reverse complement strand
GGCTAATTGCCGTTTAGGCAAAACTGCTTTTAGCAGCTTAACTAGAGAACTTTCAGTTCTTCAAAAAACTAAAAAGGAAGAGATAATATTATCTTCGAAAAAAGAACTATGTCCCGCCACCCGACCGTGCGGCGTAACTTTCCGAATTAACGGACACTGAAGACATAGACTTACCTAACACCCATAGTGGGGTCAGGGAACGCTGTAATTTTGAGGCAATTTGAATGACAAGCGTAACAAAGGAAAGGGGGCTCACCTGAAAAACTTCGAAGAAAATATTCAGGCGAATACGTCTCCAATTAAGCCGGCTATCAAGGGCACTAAGTCCCGGATGCAGGGGTCGGTTGAGGCCAGAACCCGCTTAGCACCAGTTAGATGCACTCGCGGAGACGACCAGGTTGAAACTGAGATGGCAACAGGCGGCGGCCACCTCCATAGTTTGATCGAAACCGTTGCTGTGGCTTCGGACTCGAGCAAGAAGATGAAACGAACGATTTAGTTAAGTTCGCTGATATTAGTCGCCAAGGAAGTGAAGCACCCCCGCCAAGCTCCGCTTTGTCATAAATTGCCAGCGTAATTGCCTTTTAGGCTTGGTTAAATTAATGAAAGCCTTTGTCCTTTATTGTGCAGGGTATTGGCTGTCTTGCGCCGGACTTCAGCAACGAGCGATGGCTGGATTTGCGACAGCTCTAACGGCACAAATGGCTCACGAAATAATTTATATCTAGATGGGGTACAAGCAGAGCTCCCTACACGTGGTCCCTTTTTCTAATAACACCTATTTTAATGAGACTCTAATTTCCACCCTACTGCACTTTTTAGAAATTTTAATTTAGACTCAATCTATAGTTAACACTTTTCCCTAACTGTTCACATGGCCCAGATATTTTTTTTCTATCTATGAGTATGAGCAGAGCTTCCTATATGCATTGACTGTTGGTATTGTAACATTGACTCTCGCACACAGGAAAATCATGGCATAATTGGGCTTAATTCCACGGGAGGATAATGGTTTGAGCGTTTTCCCCCCTTTTCATGGCATAATCGGGCTTAATTCAACGGGTGGATAATGGTTTGTGCGTTTTTACTACTTTCAAACGATCTGAATATTGTTTAAAGCTATTTTAACGCTGACTGTAAAAATTTTTCTCGGGATGGCTTACATCGACGACAACGACCCATTTCTTCTTCATTGGGTACATCATAAACGCCAAGATTTGAGGGAATTGTGTGATGACTTTGATCTCATTCCCTGCTCCTATCTTCGATTCATTATGATGTTTAGGTCTTTTACTGCAGCCTCACTATAAGGGAAAACTGCCAAAATCAGTCTGTCGTAATAGTGAGACTATAATTTGGGCCATTAAGAAGCCTTTACTCAAAAAGTTAACGCAGTTCAAATTTTACAACAATAATTTACTAAAGTGTGCCTATGACCGCATCTGTGCTGGAGGCATCAACACCTTTCAGATGGTACTAATTTCAAACGGTAAAATGTAGACATAAGGAAAAATCCGTCTTAATATTCGTTACTAAAGTAGTATACCTGTCCTCGGTGACAACGAAACCTGTAGCACAGGTACGCTCCTCAAGCTCCCGCAGCTTAGTTTTTTCCATCTTGTACAGGAGAAGTATGACACGATAGATACAAATACTCGAATAAATGTACAAATAGGATTTTATTATTCGGCTCTGTCTCTGGAAGCCTTACTACGAATGGTTCCTAAACTTGTTTAAATGTTGAATACAAACGTTCAAAAGGAGACAATTTTCGTTAAATTCACACTTTTTCCTTACATTTATAGGAAAATCTATAAAAAGCGTGTATAATCCATAATTCTAGCACATTTTATAGTTCAAATTTTCTAAATTCAAAAAGCTAGCGAAAAACTCTAACACAGAATTTCCGCAATAACTTTTGACACTAAAGCTATATTATGTCATATTTGAAAACTCGTTCTCCGTAGAGTCTTTGAAGCTTTCCTTTTTGTTAGTGAAGTTTTCTTTTTTATTCGACGACAGAGAATCCATGAGAACAATTTTTTCGAGGCAGAGGGCAGAGGACTGTGTGTTATCTCAGGTTTTCCATGGCATAGGTAATACGGCAAGGATCCTGTCCTTTTACCACGGACCCAACGAATGCAAGAGAGAAAGGGCCATAAGAAAAGAAAGAAAGAAAGAAAAACTGTCTATTTCCAACGACGTTGCCACATGAGATACATGCCAACATATTGGCTTTTAAAAATTTCTTAATATGAGACGTCCTAAGACAAACGTTCCATACGAGGAATACCAATAGACAAACCGTACGTGGCGTGCTAATAGATTAACTCTGTCAAGGGGTAGTTGAATAAAAAATGAAAGATATCATCTCTTGGATATTTTATACTCGTATTCCAAGAGATGGCTGACAACTCACAAATAATTCAAATACTACTAAAGAATTTTTCGGAACTCCTGAGTTATTAGTTGCATCGAACGAAGAAAAAACAAAAAACGCTTTACCGGAGCAGATTGAAACACCATCGTAAATGACAATCAAGTATTGAAAAAAGTTGTCACAAAGCAATTTATAAAGATCATCGCGCAACACGGCACGCACATCTGAAAATGAGTAAACAAACTTGCACGCAAAAATGAAATTCATGGCTTGTTCAGCATACGGAGATGGAGATATTTTTTTCACGAGCGCTTTATTTCATTTGGTAAAAAATTGCATTAATAATTATAGACCCATCTCCGTACCACCAATCACATTGGTAAAATATTCGAAAAAATTGTGTATAAAAAGTTAATTCATATTTTGAACAAAAGTCTTTTCTCGACGACGAACAATACTACGGTTTTCGTTCTAAAAAATCGACGACACATGCTGTATTAAATCATTTACAATACCTCTATTCTAATATAGATGAAGGAAAGCTTGTTTTCTCCGTATTTCTTGACTTTTGAAAAGCATTCGACTGTGTGGACCACAACGTATTGGCTCTCGAAACTACACTGTTATGGCATACAAGTGGTTGCCCATGATTGGTTCAGATCATACCTAGCAAATCGGAAGCAATACGTTGTCATTGACGACGCAAAATCAGACCCACAGACAATTAGCCATGGAGTTCTACAAGGATCTGTCCTTATGCCTCTCCTATTTCTGATTTTCATCAATGATATTATTAGATCCACATCATTTTTCAAATTCATACTTTTTGCCGATGACAGTGCGCTTTCTGCGGTCCTTCCGAACCAAAATCCCGCTGTCACGAGATATGTGCGGTCCTACCCCTCATTAATTTACATTAACAAGGAGACCGGATTCTCGGTAATGAGGGTTTGGCGTACCTCCAAGAAATCATCAAATGCCCAAAATACAGGCAACATAAAATACACGAAAAATTGAATTATAAAGAATCCACGTTACATATACTAAAACAAGAATGGTACTCACCANAAAAGTTCACCGGATTCAAATAGATGAGAAGGATCGTTGTACAATACCAGCCATAACGTTTGCAACACTCCTGGACAAAACGAGAAAGTCAAAACTGGCTTAGATGAAATGAAATATATTATACAATAACACAAAAATTAAATTTCATATGCTACAAGCATTGGCACAAAAAAGTTCACTGGATTCAAATGAGAAGGATCGTTGTAAAATACCAGCCATAACATTTGCAACACTCCTGGTACAAAACGAGAAAGACACAACTGGCTCGGATAAAATGAAATATTTTACAATAACACAAAAATTAAATTTCAAATGATACTAGCATTGGCACAAAAGAGTTCACTGGATTCAAATGAGAACATCGTTGTACAGTACCAGTCATAACATTTGCAACACTCCTGGGACAATGCGGGAAAGTCAAAACAACCTAAAAGAGTATGGCCAAAAGTATACTCAAAGAGTGTAAGGGACGGCATATTGTCACACAATATTAACTAGAGCATTTTTAGGGAGGGAATAAGTTCTACATGCATATATACACACACACACATACATATATGTATATATCCATACACAAATACACACATGGGAGCGTCACATGTGAGAACATACATGTACTTAATATTCGCATACAAGTAATCAAAATCCATATGCATAATACAGATATGTCTTGATTTTTGTATGATGTAATGAAAAGATAAGATAATTTGCACTAAAAATTTTTGACTTCTTTTCCGGTACGGACTGCAGCTTACACTTATTGTGTAGACGCAAGATAGGGAGCTATTTTGGTTTTGAATTCTCTAAGTGTTTGAGGGGTTTTGATGCTCTGTGGGAGTTTATTCCACAGTAAGGCGCCTGAAACTGACAGAGCTTCCTGCCCGATGTTAGATGAACGGTATTTGATTAAGACATCACGTCTCCTATTCGGCCTTAGGTTGGTGACGGTAGGGGAATGGAATTTCACTACTTCAGCATTGCTATGAGGAAGATATAAAGAGGAGAATACGTATTTGGCTTTGTGCGCCAGAAACTGTTCCCGAATAGGAGCCCAGCCGAGCTTATTCAGGAGAGGTGTTACGTGATCATTCTTTTTGAATTTACCTTTGCATACAACCTTAGCTGCAAAATTCATGCATTTTTTTCCGGTGCGGTAAAGAATCTAGAATATAATGCTCACACAAATGATTCATTCAAAAATTTACGAATACTTAAACTTTCGGATCTAAACAAAATCTCCACGTGTAATTTCATTTACAAAACATTAACAATTGATGTTGACAATAGCCTGAAACAATTATTAACTGCGCAAACTGGCCTTCACGACCATTTAACCCGAAATATAGGTAAATTCATGCTTGATCATTACTCAAAGGCCCGGTCGCAACACAGTATTCTCTTCGTTGGAACTAAAACTTGGAACTCAATACCTGCGGAGATCCGTGAAAGTAATTCTTACAAAGCATTCAAAAGAAATCTTGAGTCTCACTTCCTATCACAATACTAGTCGTGTAAGATCACCAAGTCTTATCTTATCTCCTACATGACTGGCCCTAATAATGTAATTTGCCATGGGTATTATCGCCGATCTTCAGTCTGCTCTTAAATCGTTTATAGATTATACTGTTAAATATACTCCATATGACCTCTATTGTAAAATGAAGTATCTAATATCGAATAAATTATCTCATTGATCAGTCTAATGCGAAACTAGGTTAAGCGAATTTAGGTTTAACATTATTATTATTATTAGCGCATTATTGTAAGACTTAGAATACCGTTGATGGTAGGATGCCCCAGAAGTCGCTGAACTCATTCATGGCCACAGGTAGCCATACTCAAATTTGACCATTGTACTAGACTTAATTAAGAAACATTCTACCGCTGTATCACCTGTGGTAAATAAATTGTTTAAATTGTTTAAATTGTTTAAATTGTTTAAAATTGTTTAAATTCGTCTGTTTATATTTTTAATTCACAGAAATGCTCTCTGGGGTCGTGGTAGATCTATTTTTGAATAATTAAGCAAACGCAATAAATATATATTTATTTCTGGAATTTGGTTCAGTGTTAACTGATCGCAGAGCTTTAGGTAAATTGTAATGTGTCTTGAGGTTTTGCTTTTACGCAAAAAGCAGAAATAGAAATATATATTCGCATGTGTGTGTATATACTCGTATTTGTGCGAACATGTACATGTGCTCACAGATTCATAGACATACACGTGTGTGTGCACACATACACATACATGCACACACTTACACACACATTTTCATATATATACGTATTCAAAATGAATGTAAGAAAAATACTAATAAACATAAAAACAATCTTGCTCTTGCTACATCCAAAATGACAGTCAAGCTATTTGTAATCGTAAGAAATAACCTGAGGAAAAATAAAGAATAGGAAAAATGACTTCAAAAAACGTAAAAATTAAATGGTTCTAATTTCCTAAAAGAAATTTTAAGAAAACTCAAGTTACCATCGAGGAACTACAACAAAGTAACATATTTCATATCCTCTTGGTATTCTCTGCAACATCATGCGGACATGGGTAGATGGGGTAAAATGGAGATACAGTGTAAGCCGGATATCACTTTTGATTAGCAAAAATCTAAAAAGTTTTTGGCAGAAATGCATAAATAAACATAAACTCAAAATGAAAATTCATAGCTTATTCAACATACGGACAGAAAGATAATTTTACCACGATTCAAATGCTCAAATTGCGCATTATTTCACTATTTGTATTTTTCATTTTTCCGATTCTCAGAAACGCCCCCTGGGGAAGTGATAGATCTATTTTTGAATCATTTCGCCAGTGCAATAAAATTAATTAACCGGATTGTTTTCATGTTAAAAATTAAATAGAAACATGTATATCTATTTATGTAGATATACATATACCTACACACGTACACACACATATTAATATGTATACTTATTGAAAATGAATGTGAGAAAATTATATATATATAAAAAATGAAAAGATAAAGAACAACCTACCTCCTACCACATCAAAAATGACAGTCGAGCTCATTGTAATCGTAAGAAATTATTCGGAAAAAATAACTAAAAAGAAAGAAGACTTTGAAAAACTTAAAAATGAACTGGTTTTTAATTTCCTAATAGCAATTTTCAAGAAAAGTCAAGTTACAGTGAAGAAACAACACAACAGCAAAGAAAACATCTCGGGGTTCACATCTTATCGGTATTCTCTTCAGCACTATACGGACATGTGTGCATGGGATAAAATAGAATAACATTGTGGCCGGAAATCACATCTGAGTGGCGAATTTTTACAAGATTTGGCACGTAGAGGTAGATTAAACAGGGGTCCACAGTCATAATTTTATTTACTAAAATTTAGAGTTTTTCTGATTTGAAAGTTCAGTGCTTTTGTGCCCTGAACGCACTGAAAAATAAAAAAAAATAAATTAAAATTCATAAATACCCTCTCCCTCCAGCTCAGCCGAATCGATTGAAACATCTTCGTGAATGATTTCGAAATAGTGAGACGTTAGCCAAAAATTAAAACATAGCACAACTCTCAAATCTATAAACCTGTTCACACAAAACGTATTTCAGAGTTTTTTGTCATACGGACGCTAAATAAAAAACAAAAAGGAGAAAAATAAAAAACCAAGGTGAGAAAATACTCCTAATTATGGGGAAAACGACCTTCATTCTGCTGCATTGAACTGACGGCTGTGGTGCTCATTATAGTCGACAGAAATAAGGAAGATTATTATTAGAATGACTTAGCGAACGTGAAATGAAATAATTTCTAATTTGCTAACGGAAATTTCAGGAAAATTAAAATTTCAGATAAATGGGAAATTCACACAGAAATGATACAGGCTTTATGACAGAGATGCAAAATGACGTGACACATTTACTCTAAATTCTTTTACAGTTTTAGAGTTTTTGATCTGCTGGGGGAGCTTGTTCCACAAAAGAGCTCCAGAAACTGGAAGAGCTTTTTGTCCCACGTTAGATGAACGGTAACTGACCAAGACATTCCTCCGACTTGGTTTTTTGTTTGGGATATTGGGTGGAAAAAATTTTACCGCCATCTGCATTACTCTGAGGGAGGTACGGAGATGAGAACACTCGTCGAGCTTTTTGGATCATGAATCTGTTCGGTATTGGGATCCAGTCGAGTTTTCTTAAAAGAGTAGTGGCATGATCGTATTTCTTGAAATTTCCTTTGCATACCACTTTGGCGGCGAAGTTAATACATTTTTGCAACTCTTCTTGACGATATTGAGGTAAATCTTCCTACACTAGACTGCAGTAGTCCAGACGCGATAAAACTAAAGACTAAATCATTAATAATCTACATTTTTTGTCAAGTGTGTTCTTAATGCGATGAAAGAACATTAGGGTTCCTTTAATTTTGTTTCACATTGTTTCTACGTGTGAATTGAAAGTCATATTTTTGTCAAACCAAACACCAAGATGTTTTACCTTATCTACTGGTGCAATTTTATCGTCTCCAAATGTTAGCGTGAATGGTGGTAAATTTCTGATCGCATTCTGTGATCCAAAAATAATGCATTGCGTTTTACTTGCTTTAAGTTTGAAGCCATTATGGTCATACCACAATTTCAGATTTCTCAGAAGGTTTTCAGAGGTTTCACTAACGAGAGTGTTTTCAGCAATGCGTCACTAGGATCATATTTTCTGGATAACTTGTATTTACGTACATTGTGAAAATCAGATTAACGCAACGAAGGGATCGCATTTTCTCGTGCTTTTCTCTCAATCATTTGTTGACAATTTCGACAATTGCCATGGGTGTTACGATACCCATGCGTGAATTTCAACTAAGGATCTTAATGTTAAGATATCTTAAAACCCAATGTTATACATTTCATGTATCAACTTTATTGGAAATAAACTGTTTTTTCTTTTCTTTTTGATAATTTTTTGTCGCTTCAATTATAAAATCTTCGCTTTTTAAATTTATTTCAGGCCTTCTAATTTTGTCAGATGGTGATATTTTGTCAAGATATAAAATCAATAGTTAGTAAAAAGTGAGTTTCGTTTTCTGAACATTCGGTAGTCGATGGAACAGTAGTTTGAGTACAATTATCGTCATTATAAGTTAACATAGTTCATGCGGCGCTCTTGCGTAAACGTTATGTTAATTGAATATTATTTTGATTTTTCAGTCAATAGTTTTTCATCGAGTTTACAGAATGATGGTGAACCGTTTCCTAGTACCATCAATGAAGACACACTTGGATGAATTGAGTTAAATAAAGGCACGCAATCACGGAATAAAACAGCAAGAATATATATACTCAGCTGCTAGATAAGGTCAAGCGATCACGATAATGCTTCAGCTTGTCGATTTTCAGCTATGTTTATACACTGACAGTATCTGTAATTTTCACTGGAAAAAATGCTTCATTTAGCGGAAAAACTATGAGCTAAGGATGCCGATCGTGTCCAAAATATTTAAAGTCAGTATTGGCATCTCAAGAATCAAACAGAGACGCTGTGAACAAGGAGTCTCGTCTACGATGCTATCATCTACATCTACCATCACCTCTGCTGAGCTTTTACATTGAACGTTTGAGGTAAAATGTCGTGGTGACTGATACGTAAAGAAAAAGCAACCTGATTATTTCTCTAATGCAACTGTATGAAATTTCATCGTCGTCTTGCGTCTATTTAAACATAATTTTGCACAATTAATAGCTTACGACATGTATCCGTGTCGTTCACTTTGAGATGAAATGCAGTCTTTCTTGCTATGATATTCTTCATTGGTGGTTGAGAACCTACTCGTAATTTGTTATTTATCGTGAGCATGAGCCGCGTGCAGTTGGGCAAACTTGCCTTCGTATTGGTACAGAGTTTTCATTTCATTAACGTGTCAGAATCACGCGGATTAGGTTGAAATTCCTTTCCTAGCTCATTGACGCTTTCCTTTAGCAGCTTTTTGCGTGAATTTGTAAATCACGTGTAATAAGCAAATGACATATGCGACACGTTTAACAGTCTACTTCAGCTTGACATTTTCAACCGTATCATTTACATTGGATGAACCTCACACTCTCGAGGGAATCTTTGCAAATGTTTCGCGCGAAGAGAAAATGAAAATGATGCACAGAGGAAGGTCAGTAGATACAGTAGTAAATGGCACCGATATGGGTAAATAACGACAACGCATAAAATAAAAACTTTCATTTTACGAACAGCACATAAGAACAATATAAAAGGCGATAAAAAATAGCATTAAGGCGCAGGTGAAAAATTACAAAGTTCAAAATGTAAACTTTAGGTAAAATAAAAGCACCGTATTATTAACCGTCTCTGAAGCCACACGCTCTTACATCTTTGCGGAATAAGGAAAGTTCTGCCATTCAGTGAATCGTAGAAAGTAGAAACCGTTTCCATAATAATTAGAGAATCTGAGCAGCGCATTATAGACATTTTAAAACTTAAATTAATTATTTCTTGGCGAAGCGACATCGTTCAGCAGATAAACTCAACGTAAAGGACATCAAACTTTCTGAAAGCTATATAGAACAGATCAATCTTTACCACCAACAGCACGTAATATTATCCCCAGTGTGAGTGCAGTTTTTTTCTATTGATGGTGAATTCCAGTAATTTTGTGTTCTCGGGATGATTTGCTGGTGTTTTCTTGCTCCATCAACACAGTTTGCTTACTCCATCAAATATTTACTGTGGACTATTCCGGCTTAACGTTCTATTACTGTGAGTTTCATAATATTTCAGTTTCTCTACTCCTTCTGACGCTATGAACTGTACATTTACCGCCTGTAGTTCCATAGAGGTATTCGCAGTCGAGGTACTAAGTGTGAAGTGGCTCTCATGGTCAGCTCGACCTGCAGAATGTTTGCAGTTGCAGCCAAATATCCTATCAACTCGCATTGTGAGTTGAAACTTCTTCCCCAACCTAAATGTGACCATAGATTATTAGTTTATAGCTAAAAAAATATTATACAATACCTGATTGTCACATATACTCAACGTCATTCATCACTGAACATGATCTCTCTATCATAAGCGAGATTTTACGTCAAAATGTCTATTTTCAGTTCGAAAACTGAATTCTCACTCGAAAATCTTCCTCTAAAATACTGCGCTCATTGCCTCTTTGAAGTATATCCGTACTTGAGAAAGTGAACATTTAATTTATAATAATTTAAGAAGCTAGTACAGAAAAATGCTCATAATTATACTTCGAAGCTATTTATTAAGAAACTTTTCAAGAATTGATAACATCTGTTACACTAACTTGAATGACAACACTGCTTACACGTCGCAAGAAAACACACTTAGCTCAGTTTAATTGACTACGTAATTACGAAGTAATATTTAGATTTAGAGAAACTAGAATTTGGCTCTAATTGATGTAGTACAGCTACAAAGAATAAGTTGTCAAATTTCTAAAATCTCGTACCTCCAGCCCCCGTGATGTTTCGATATCAAGCCGGCATCTTGCTCTCGTATGTTGAAATGTTCATGACTAGTATCCCTACGATCGAAAAGCTTTTTATATAATGTTGTGTGCTGCAGCTAGCTGGTCATTTCAAAAACTCACGGCCATTCTTTGGCAGTTTAATAATGCGGTTGGAAATTTCCTATTTTTAAATTTTCAAATCTCTGCGGGGCTCCTACATTATACTTCCTGCCTCACTTTTCTCTTAAAGTGGGGTTTGGTTTCTCCTATTATGGCAGTGAAACGCTTGAGGTAGCAAAAATATGTGTTTTGCCACCCAAGCAATTAACTGCGCGCGTACGCTGCTGAGTTTGATTTGCTAGCGCTTGAGTCTGAATGCTCTATCAGTGTTCAAACTTCACGGATGACGAATAAACGTCACCTGCTGTGTAGCCAATAACCTTAAACTACAAGCGCTGTATACCTACAATGTTCCACTAAGTAGGAATATCCTAATATCGTAATTGGAATTTTCTAATTTCCTGATATCGTAACACCTGCTTCCTTCACTCGGAATTCTGTTCATTATGCACTTTATTTAACAAGCAAGCTTGCACCATCCGACCTTTACACTCAAACTATTAATTTATCTAATTATTCTCCATTTGCCATTCATGGTTTTTAGGGTAATTTAATTCATTTTTAGATTCTATCTTCAATTAACTTGATTTTATGCACGATTACACTGATGAAAAAAATTGCTTGAGTATTTATAATTTTTTAAACCCTTAAACTTCAATATTAACTTTTGGTGGGCAACGCAATAACTTTCATTGGATCATGTTCCCTGGGACGGGGGAGCTTTCCGCAGGTCAGGCGCGTCCTGTTCATGTGCCGAGGGGTTAAGAGCGCGAGTCCTCAGAAGAAATCACTCGTAATTAGTATTTTTTATGTTCTGACCTACTGGTTTTAATATTTCT
>JACJUY010014437.1:2810-14673 GCA_014220935.1 Platorchestia sp. MABIK | reverse complement strand
GAACGAAACTGTAACTGAACTCGTTACATTGAACGAAACTGTAACTGAACTCGTTACATTGAACGAACCTGTAACTGAACAAATGAACTCGTTACATTGAACGAACCTAACTGATTCAGTTATGTTCAACAAAACTGTAGCTGAACTCGCTCTGTTGGACTAAATTGTCATTAAACTCGTTCTGTTGAACTGAACTGAAACTGAACTCGTTCCGTCGAACTGAACTGCAACTGAACTTGTTCTGTTGAACTGAACTGCAACTGAACTCGTTCTGTTGAACTGAACTGCAACTGAACTCGTTCCGTCGAACTGAACTGCAACTGAACTCGTTCTGTTGAACTGAACTGAAACTGAACTTGTTCTGTTGAACTGAACTGCAACTGAACTCGTTCTGTCGAACTGAACTGCAACTGAACTCGTTCTGTTGAACTGAACTGAAACTGAACTTGTTCTGTTGAACTGAACTGCAACTGAACTTGTTCTGTTGAACTGAACTGCAACTGATCTCGTTCTGTCGAACTGAACTGCAACTGAACTCGTTCTGTTGAACTGAACTGAAACTGAACTTGTTCTGTTGAACTGAACTGTAACTGAACTCGTTCTGTTGAACTGAACTGCAACTGAACTCGTTCTGTTGAACTGAACTGAAACTGAACTTATTCTGTTGAACTGAACTGTAACTGAACTCGTTCTGTTGAACTGAACTGAAACTGAACTTGTTCTGTTGAACTGAACTGTAACTGAACTCGTTCTGTTGAACTGAACTGTAACTGAACTCATTCCAAAGAATCAAAATCTAATTGAACTCGATAAGATGGAATTAAATGAAAATATAAAAGTCACTGTATTGATGAAAAAATTCGAAAAACGATGCACTCAAACCTCGCGAGGAAAAGAAAGAATACAACCAAACCTGAGTAATGAAGGTTTATCTTATGAACATGCAATTTGAAATAACACACTATTGCTTCAACTCTGAAGTTATCCAAACCCAAGAAAAAACTGAGAGCCGAAAGAATTATAAGAAGCACGATGACGCGCCAAAACAATGCATAGAAGTCTGTTGTCTGGAGAGCGATACTTCAGTCAGAACGACTGCTGTCTGAAGAGCCTGAGTTAAAGCAATAATTTAAAATTTACCCAAAGTGAAAATACATTGGCACCCATTTCTTTTTGTATCTTTACCCAATGGATTACTGACTGGCATGGTAAAGGTGAACATTTATACAGATTGTACTGATCATTGTATGCATGTTTGTATAGATGTGAGCCTTCAGTGCATAAAATTTTACAGAACAGTTAAACTGAGGAATGAAAAACTTCTTGGAAAGCATGCTCCACTTTAAATGGTTGAGAATGATTCAGAGATGAAACAGAAACGGAGACCAGCGATTTTATTTCCAGAGAGCAAGGAGAAAGTATGGAGTTAGGGAATGCAGAATCTATGTACGAGGGGCGTTCCCACCCAAGAAACAGTAATGTAAAAAACAAATTTATGGAACAAGATCAAATGCTGTAGAAGATAGAAGATCTGAAAAATAGGACAGCACTGAACCGAAAAATAGATGGTCTGTAACCAAACAAAAATCCTATCTTATTTCTACATGAGTAACCCAAACGTAACTTTCAGCTCGGGATCTCAGATATTTTCCCCTGGGAGAGTTAATTTCCATAGATACAACTAGCATGAGTACCAGTGCCACAAACTGTCTTCACAAGTCAGAACCGTCTGTTTTTGTAAAGCACACGAGGTAGAGTGCTACTCAGCAAACTAAAACGCGACAAATATTTTAATAAACTCACAAATCGGTAGCACCGACACGAAACCACATTTGAATTACACAGCGATCTTTGCCGACGGGAAAAATGTCAAAAATGTCAAAATGTCAAAAAACTCCCGCTAACGATGGTAACTTCTAGACAGACAAGAGATTTTCTTTAGCTCATAAACGAATGAAGAATTACGTCGACAACTAGCCAAATCGTCAGTGAAACTGAACCCAAATTAACCAACGCAAAGAATGGCAACGCTCCTGTGGCGCTATACCAAAGCAATCAATCAGGATTGCTACTGATAAAACATTTTTCTCATTCAAATCATACCTTCAACTGCGCCCCGTGCGTTTGCGTTAGAACTCAATGAAGTGACGTCGGCGCCTACATGCCTTATCATTGTTTTTCTTCTTTTAATAAATACGCTGTTCGTTGCTCATCGTCATTACCTCCGATGTAATTACATCACCTTGATTATTTTATGTTACTAGCTCTGCATATTACCTTTGATGATAGCATCAAGAGTAGGATTATATAGGACTGTCTGTCTGTCTGTCTGTCTACCTCTCTGTCTCTGTCTGTCTATCTGGATGCTTGAATACCTGTTCAGTCCGATGATACTTGATAACTTCTGTGTGCGAAAGATAAGTAACATACCACACCGATGAGGTAACATACCACACCGATGAGGTAACATACCTGACCGGTGAGGTAACATACCTGACCGGTGAGGTAACATACCTGACCGGTGAGGTAACATACCTGACCGGTGAGGTAGCATACCTGACTGATGAGAAATTATTTCTGATTCCACGCTCGTCAATCGTTGTACCTAGTGACCAATTCGCGTACAACTGCTATGCACTGAATAACCAACAAAAGTGCTATCACCATGCACCCAATAACTATTATGCATACCACAGCGGTCGGCGATGTATACAATAATTTGTTTATGTACGTACTACTATCACGTACTTAATAGCTACCGTGACTCTCACTATCAAGTACCAAATTACGAGTATGAGTACCACTGTCCTGTGCCCAACAACATCAGCGTAAAAATGTAGGTTCGAAATACTACATTGCTGAATACCAACCAGTTAAAGGGACTCACAAATCAGAACAACGAAGGGCCGTGATCTGAGTACTAATTACCGAACGACGCTCTTTCTTGCAACACGCACGCTCCGACGCTGTCTGGGGAAACGTACGCACGAGTATACGTGTACACACAGTCGTGCCAAGTAAGAAACGAACATTTACTAATACACGACCACGTGTAGTGGTGCTAAAAACGCGCTTGGTGCAGTTGGACAAGTGTTTACGGGAGCCCTGCGGGAAAGATTTCACAGTTGCTTCCCAGATTTTTCGCGGTAGGGTGAAGAAAAATGCGAGCATCATCATCGTCATTTCAACTCACACAAACGCTCTAGCACATTTGGTAAAGACGTTCCCAATTGTTGAGGTATTATAAATAGAGTGTTAATTAGGTCATTATGCAACACAGCACACGTAACTCCTGAGCGCATCACGTTACAGCTGTCTTTCTTCTGCGGCAAGAACTTGAGACAGAGTAAGAATTTGAGAACGAAGTTCGCGGCCAATGCATTCAACATCGCTCGGGATGACAAGTGCTCATTACAGGCGAGCGAAATGATATGCAGGGAGATGGATCGGACACAAAGGGACGTTTGACAACCGAGGAGGTAAAGATGAAGAAAAATCAAAAGAACACGTGTGAATAAGAAACCTTCGAGAAAAATGTACTGCGCGCATCCGTCATTTGAGTTTGCGTTTGTGTTCATGTGTACATTGAGGATGCAGCCACAAAACCAAACCAGGACACAAACATTCACCAGTAAACTAATAAGCATAAAGGCTTCACTATAATGTTGTTTATTCTAGAAGACAACTCACTGCTCAGTCCAGATCGCAGGCGCTGTGTAATGAAAGAGACACAGTACAACCACCACCCCACTAGGAGTACGAAATTCCTTGCGCACGCGCTCTTCAGTATTTAACAAATTCATGGTCAAATCCCAAGAAAGAATTATCGCCTTCATGGACTACAATCCCAATTCAAATCAACAGAAAAACCAGTCGAAGAAACGGAAAATAACTTGAAAAGGGTACGCAAGCGTGGACTCAATGTCGACAGGTTTCAGGAAGAAATCTTTACAATTCCTTTAACAACACGCAATTCTGTCCGAACTCCGAAGCACACACCGGCTGGAGGACCACACTAAGCAAACTCGTTTTGCTAATTTTCAAGCATCTCACGTTCAGAGCACGCTGCAGCAGGGCCCGGTTTATAAGGTTATGCATATTCCATGAGAGCAATGCTCGTTCACAAGCAGAGTGTATAATTCTGAACCAAGATCGCTTCGGAGAGAAAAGAGTTATGTAATTTGTTCATGTAAAAATACAGTCACATTCATCCTCAGGAAAATAGTTTCAGAGAAGAACTGTTATCTATCTTACTCACATATTCCGTCCGTTCGTCCAGGTGTTCCAAGCTAGAATTATCATAAGCCTATGGTTGTGTTTTCGTCGTAGTAAAATACTGAGGCTGTAGAACAGTTCTTTGACTGTTTTTGTGTACATAAAACCAGTTTATTGCAGCAGATCGCTGACGCACAACGTCTATAAAAACTTCGTCATTACTTCACAAGGAAGATGGCTCAAATACGCAACAAAAAATGTCAATGAATTATTCGCGAGCGAGGAAAGTTTTTGGAATTTTCCTTTGTTTTCTGGTCCCACACGCCGGTTACAAGAATGATGCGCGGCTAAAAGACGTGAACAGTTGCAAAAAATATTAAAAATTCGTTGTTTAATAGTCAACATAAGCGTTGACTATTAAACATAAGCGATGTTTAATACTCAATAGTCAACATCAGAAAATATCATACATCGCAGTGATGTTATTTTTAATATAAGTATAGTGTTACAAAGGAAAACTGAAAACCGATCAGTGAGCATAGAAGCTATCTTTAAATAGTCTAAAAAATTCCAACATCAACCAGAACGAAATATCGGGCACGATTACGAGCAACAAATCACCTAAAATTGAAAACATATTTGTCACCCCATCGATTTCGCTTTCGAAGCTATCTTGTAAGTATTCAAAAAGTTCCATCCTCAACCAGAACGTTAGACCGGAACGAATTCGAGTTATAAATGACCTAACATTGAAAACGTGTTTGGTACCCTCATCGATATTGTTAATTAAGCACCGAAGTATCTCAAAAGGATTCGTAAAACTTCTATCCTCAACCAGAACGCAAGTCCGGCACGAATACGAGGTACAAATGACCTAACATCGACGACAAATGGGGCACCCCCATCAACGCTGCTAGTTAAGCTTCGAAGCCTCTCGAAAGTATTCGAAAAAGTTCCATCCTCACCCAGAAAATAAGTCCGGCACGAACACGAGGTACAAATGACCTAACATCGACGACATATGGGGCACCCTCGACGACACTGCTGGTTAACTGTTCTGAGCAGAGCTATTTTCGGAAATGATGGTACGTACACAAGCCTCTGAGGAACAGCCAAGCACGGCCACAGTAGAGTACGACTCAGATGGTCCTCCTCAGTGCCTCGATTAAAGGAGAGAGACCTCACAACTCGGATAGGTTACACATCTAAAATGTAAGTCAGGAGTGAGATATCACTACGTGCTTTGCTTGAGGGAGCAATTCTATCGTGGGCGGACCAGGAGAGATATCTTACGCCCTGGAGTTCATTGGATACTTACAATGTGAGACGTGTACTAAGGGAACACTTAATAGTTTTTCAAATACATTTTCATGAAAAGTGTGTTTAAATGTTATTAAGTATAATCACATAATTTAAATTTAAATCTGAGGAACAAACACCCTTTTTCGTACATTCGAAATTTTATTCAGTACGATTACACTAGACTTGTCATGTTTTCAGGCTTGATCCTGAAGTTTAAATCCAAATCTGATGTGGAAAAGACTCAACTTGTATGTTTTGGTGGATCAATGCCATGCAAGAGAGAAGATAATTAGTTTTCCTCTTGTGCAGACTTGGAGCTTCGGTAGAACCGCTATATGATAGATGGTGATAGAGGTCCTAAAGTGAGGCGTCACTATAGGAATATCTATCTCATTGTCTCTACCATGCTTCCTAAGACAATCAATTTCACTAATACTAGTTTCCTTGCAAGTGATGTTACGGAAAGAAATTCATCTTTGTATGATACGGAAAGAAATTGAACTCACGGAAGTTACAGAAAGAAATTCAACTTTGTGCTAAAAATCAAACAGCTCTCACAAATGGAAAGCCCAGACAAAAAAATATGCTATTCTTTCTCCTCTTACATAATATTCGAGATTACAACACAACAGGAATACATTTCACGACCACCAGCAACAGTGCCCTGAGCACCGTGTGTGACGTCACCACGCCTCAACGTTCCCGCAATGAAGTGTGGTTGCCCACTTTCCAGCACACACTGATCGTGACGCAACTCTACGGAACTGAACTTGTACTCTCGGAGGATCCAACGTAATTATGACTGGAAATCAACCTCCTTTGTGACTCTTGTGCGAACATGCGTTGATTTCTTGAAGGTTATTAAAAGAACTATCTAAAAAACATGCCAGTAGTTGATAATTCGAGAGCAAACGCACAACCGATTTTCAAGCCTCAGTGCGGTTTTATTTTGGCAAATTACAGTAACGCTGATGCAGTATTTCAAGTACTGCAGCATATCGTTTGCAATCGATACCTTTTCAAACCACGGCACTGTCAAGCACGACACTGGTAAGGAATTAACTCATTTATTATGGCAGAAACTCTTTAGCGCTTTGAATTCACCCATCATCCTTTCTTTTACCCCGAAGAAGGTGTAATGAAGAAATGGGGAAATAAATATCACAATTGTATAGCACTGTGAACTTTCTGAAATAATATGGCCACGTTATGGATAGCATTTACCACCACATATAGGTAATGAGGTTCCAATTTTAATTCATAATATGTTAGCGGTAATTTTTAATTTTTATCGACGCTTCGTTGAGGGTACGTTTGTGGTCATGTGCAAATGGAAGACGCAGCCCCATAACCAAATCAGGACACAAGCATTCATCAGAAAACTAATTAGCGTGAAGGCTTCACGATAATGAGGTCGCTTATTCTAAATAGAAAACCACTCATTGATCAGTCCAGATCAGATCGCAGCCGCTGAGTAACGAAAGAGATACAGTACAGCCATCGCTCCCCATAGGAGTACGAAATTCGTTAAGAGGCCAGTCAATGGAACCCAAAGCTGCTCTCAGCTACTTAGGCCTGCCAACACTCATGATCATTAAGATAATACAAGACACATGTACAACACAAGATACATAGCATGACGCAGATAGGTGACACGTTGCTGATAGGTAACATGATACAGCTTAAGAACTCGGTACGGAAATGTGGTGTGGCATACATAGGTAACGGGCAGTCTAGATGGTACAGATACTTAAGGAACACGTACAGACAGGTTGTACGGGACGTGAATCAAACATTTAAAGCTGGTCGGAAACAATTTTTGAAATGAGCATTCATTGGTACACAACTTTCGGAAACTAATCTCTTTTAGTTTAGTTTCTCAGATTTTATCGCGTAAAAACGGACGATAATGACCTGTTTCCAACACATTCTAAGGAGTTGGAACCCCGTCTAGCAAAGCTAGTCGTGCGGAATGACAGTGATCGTTAAACATCAGTTCTATGTAAACTAGAACGGTGTGATATCTTAATTATCTTAAGCATTTGTTGCGCATCTGTGGATGCGCAAAATTGTCATGATCTCCAATGATAAACTTACGGCCTAAATTCTAGGTTGCTTGTTCAAAGACTGGTACAAATGATGTTTTATACTACTCAAGTAAATGCATGAAACATCATGCACTGTTTTTTAAAATACCTCAAAACTTGGCAACTATGTGCAATGACGGTTACCCCCGCCGAGAGAGTCCATAATTTATGAACCTAGACCGAGTAAGGCATTATTGCTGAGTTTTTCCTTTTTCCAAAGGGGAGATATAACGCTCTAGCACTGCGTTGTCTCGAACCCTCATTTCAAATGAAATGCGACAGCTCTTAATCTTCTGACCGCTTGTATTTGGCCTTGTTGAGCACGGCAAACATTGCTCACACGTGACACACAAACTCATTCTCTAACGAAGAACGATAAAAAAAGAACGCTCCAATTAAAGCGCAGCGTGACAGTAGGTCACAGAACTCTGTTTAGCATTTTGACTGCGCTGATAAAACTGAACTTCAATATTCAACTCAAATTTAAAGAAAATTGTAGTAAGAAATGTTGAAATAGCAAACATTAACTTGATCGTGCCTTGATTCAGATTTGATTTAGTATTGATGAAAATCGAGTCCGTGACTACTGGTCGGTCAGCAGCATCACGTCGCAGTCAGTGGTAAAGCCTTATTTAGGTGGACGATAGTCAGAAATTTGTTTCATTCGCACCACAAATTATTCGATTATGTTCATCGCAGACGCAGAAGCGACACCAAGTTCAGCACGACGGGAATAACACCAAATCAAACACGGGAGCATCTGGCACTGCTGTGCGAGACGGTGGTGGACATGAGAAGAATTCATGACACCCACGGTGCCAGGTCGGGTGACGAACGGACTGTTTATCAGACACTCAACCATGATAAAATTTATGATCA
Source organism: Platorchestia sp. MABIK (assembly GCA_014220935.1). Lineage (NCBI taxonomy): Eukaryota > Metazoa > Arthropoda > Malacostraca > Amphipoda > Talitridae > Platorchestia > Platorchestia sp. MABIK. The sequence continues at coordinate 6,190 of JACJUY010014437.1, read as the reverse complement.
AATTGGCCTAAAATAACGCTTGCTCATGAGTATCGAAGAAATTCAGGGCATGCATCAGTAAGTGCGGTCTAAGATAAGCGAGGCCGTAACGAAATAGATCTTGTGTTTTGTTCAAGGTTGGCCCTTTAAATATGGCATTGCTTCCCCCCTTGCGTCATCGCATTTGTCTCTTCCAGAGAAAACGAAAATCGCTCGAAAAATTGCACTTCCTGAGTTCCAACTTAATTTAAAAACGATTCTATTAAACTTGAGATATTTTCATTCTAAAACAAACCACTACACAACACAGGTGTAAGCTCAGTGTTCCGAAAAAAAGACACCTCTTATCACTAAGCCAACAATACGCCTGTGTACACCACTCATCACCACAGCTGTATCAGAACTGAGCTGGCTGCGGCACACACAGTGCGGCACACCACACTCGCGCAGCCAATGTCTGAAACTGCCTCGCCCTCCTCCTTCACATGCGGGCGCACTTGTGAGTTAACCTTCCAAGTTACGCTCGCCGGTGAAACTTTTGCAAGAAAATAGACGTTCCGTTCCATTCTGTGATTGCTGAGAAAGCTTTCCAATAACAACTAATTTTGGGTTGAGATACAAATTACCTACTAATTTTTGGTAAAGGCTTTGGTCAACTCAGGTTTACAAACGTTTTTCGTTCTTGTACAGGTGATCAAAGGCTCGTTAGATGCATGAGGTCGTATACCTAGCAATTTGTGAATTGTACACTTATATTTAAGTGTCCTGGCTTTTCATAAGCTTGTGAAATGCTCTTCTGAATGGAACATTCGTACATCATATTGTACATCGCTTAAGTAATTGAAACCATTGTTATACGCGTTGCTTTTAACAGTTTGAATTAATATCTTCATTGTTATGCAGAGACTGGAGCGCTACTCTGGAAGAGAAAGTTCCCCGCAAAGCACGGAATATTCGTCAGGCAAGTAGTTCCCCTAGTGACACAAAATACAATGGTGTACAGAAGAGGTTACACGCAGTGAACCCTGCTATTCAATGACCTTGTATTCCACCCCTCCCCCCTTAACATAAGGATTGGAATACAAACCATTATAATAGCCTATAAGAATGCAATCGTAACATGGAGCGATGTGAAAAATTTCATTTTTATTGTGCACACAGAGGGTTTTCCGTGAACTCGTTTAAATGTTCAATGTGAGTTCCAAACTCGAATTAAACTAAATAGTTCATCTGTTACTAAATTAACCCTCTAGATGATTTTTTCATAATACACCGCACTATCTTTTGGTATAAAAGGAACCCATTGTAACATTCATGGCGCGATTGGCACAGTCCACTAAACAATGTTTGTTCATCATAGTAAGCGAATAAGAGGAACTCAATTACAGCGAGTAAGAAAAAGAGCAAATAAGAAAAAGAGAATAAGAGAAAGAGCGAGTAAGAGAAACGCGGCTTTTACGCTGTTCGGCTCACGGACGTACGGAGGGAGACACGACTTTTCTCAATTTTAATGTGATCAGTAGTGCAGGTTTAAGTTCTAAAATAGGCACTGAGTTTGTTTATGAAATGCAGCGATGTTCAAGTCGACAATGCAATAACAATGTTAAATTTAATAACTTAATTATTCTCAAACGAGAAATCTCCTACATAGTTCGGCATTTTTGAGTTAATTATTAATGCACACTGGATCAAGCACTCAGTCGATCATATTATGGGCCAAGCACTGAAGTATTCACTGTATGCTTGGCTGACTTAACGATCATCACATTGATTTAATTAGCAGGTGCCAAGTAGTAGAAATCTTTGGGATACGTGTGACCTAGAACTCGTGCACTAACACCTATTTATTATTTCTTGAACTCAGAATTAAGACATGTTGACACAGCGAGGAACGCTTTGATTCATTGTATCGCATAACAATGTAGAGAAGCTGGGTCGCTTCCAGTGTAAAGAGGTTAGTCAATGGAACTGAAAGCTGCTCTCAGAACCATGTTTCTTAGGCCTGCCAACACTCACGATCATTAAGATAATATAAGATACATGTATAGCATTTTAATTTTAGCTGAACAATTTCTCTTTGTTAAATAATATGTCTGTAAATTACGGAAAGTTCTAACTTTCTAAACAGTGGTCATTTCGCTAAAATAAATCGTTCTACTCTTTAGGTCTTTTCACTTAAAACAGTTTGGCTATGTTTCTCAGTAATTCTGCACCGTTTTCAAACGGCGTACAGATGTTTTTTAGCTTCACATATGCTGTGCTTTTGTAGGCATGATCGGTGATCGGAGGTCTCACGTAGAACACTTTTAAAAATCATGCAAATCAACACTGCATTGCGGTGCATGGGAAGAAAGTTGAAAAATGTTGAACTTCTTTACTTCCTTTTTACTGGCGAAAGTTCTTTCACTAAGATTGTATTCGTGTTCAAAATTTATCAGCTCAGAGTGAGTAATCTTTCATTTGCAATCTGAATGAACATACTTAAGAACTATAAAACACATAAACGCTTCGAAACTGGTAAGAACTGCGCCGCGTTGACAACAGAAACAATTTCGCAGCGTGGCATGGCCTTCGCAGTTGAACATTGCAACTCCGTGGTAGTTTGTCTGCGCGCTGGTTCAGCAAGGTTCTCCGGAGTAATTTGAATTTGTTATTGTCATAATGGCTCCTGAAAAGGTATATTTGTTACTAATAATGTCATGTGTTTAATTTAATTTTTTCATTTTATTCACCATTTATTACTTTCTTGAGTGAGCTCATTTGGTTCATTAAGCTTAAACACGGTTCCGTCCGTCGCCAAAAACAAAGCTTTGTTTTCCCAAGCTCGCTGCTTGTTATGTACATCAATTGGTATTTCTGATACAGAGACAATCCTGGTCGAGCGCAGTGATAGCATCGAAGTATTTGATTAGTGCTTTTTAATTTCGTTTGTGTGGGTAAAGTATTGTGTTAAAAATTATTGGTCATTCTTACACAGTCCCGCAACAATTATTAGTTGCAGGCTGAAGTATAAATGGAAATAACTATATTTTAAGGAATTTGTTTCAGAATTTTTTCATTAAATTTCCTTTTATTAAATTTCATATTATTAAATTTCATTCATTTCATTTTAATTTCATTAAAATTTGATGAACCATGACTTCTATGGTTCAACAAGTTTTTGTTGAACAATTTATGAGTTTTTAACTTGCTTTATCAAGTTTTGCTCTGTTATGAAGTCAATAATTAATTTATTCTGACTCAGGAATAGTTCAGTTAATGTTAGTTACTGACCTGTTGCATCACAATCTTTTTATTTTGGAGTACATTGTTTTACTGTACTTGTAAATTAAAGGGGCATCACTAAAATATAAATATATAGGATGATTAATTGGGGTGATAATAAACAATGGTTTTTAAGA
>JACJUY010014436.1:3120-17605 GCA_014220935.1 Platorchestia sp. MABIK | reverse complement strand
AAGATCTTCAGATATCTCCTGAATATTCACACCTAGAATCTTATTTTATCTTATATAAAAAATATAACTACATCAAACCCCACAATTACCACTGTGTTTAATACAGTTCCATCTATTTATAAACTGAACGAGATTAATGTTAGAAAAAATCTTCCTGTAGTGCACCCAAAAAATGCACAACTTTTCCTGCTACTACAACGACACGTTCATTTCTCATGACATTAGCTGGATGGTTGTTTTGACTCAAATTTTGCCGCGAAAAGGCTGTTCAATGACTGGGAGAATTATTGTAAATGCTCGCAAAACGCTTTCGTGAACCCTCTTCTTGTCCTGCAGAAGGCTTTCGTAACCTCTTTCTTTGTCATGCAGAAGACTTTCTTAGCTTTTTTACTTGTACTGTAGAGGGTTTTCGTAGGTTCTTTATTTACTCTGCAGAGGGTTTTTTCTTTACTTGAACAACAGAAAGCTTTCGTAGCCTCTTAGCTTGTCCTGCACAAGGCTTTCGTAGCCTCTTTAGATGTATGGCAGAAAATTCTCGTTAATTCTTTATGAGTTAGGAAGTAGAACTCGAGTATTTCTAAACTATCTAGAAGCATGTTGAGCATTTTGACAGTCTACATGCGCAACATGGATGTATTTTTCAAACAAAAAGTGACTGTTTTTTCTGGCTTACTTTTGTCAGGCACTCCCCATTGAGGTTGGAGCTTATTCGCTTGGTTTTGCTCATCAGCAAAGCCTTTTTCCGTTGGCATACTTCGTTTCTAAAGTCAAATTTACGGTACAATAATGTAATGTAAGTGCTGTTATTGATGTTAAAACGCGTCTCAAAAAATTGCGTTGAATTAATTGAAAACATTGCGTTTTTTTAAATAACAAATTTTTAAACGTGCTAATGTTTTACTGAGGTCACGTTTCATTAAACGTTGCCGGAAACGTGCTAGTTTTAGTTTTATTCAGAAAATGGATGCTCACTATTTTAATGGCAACCGAAGCCACTTTGTTCAGGAAGCCAGTATTTGTTAACGCAAAGTTATTAAGTGAACACGTATTGTCTGAACAATTTCTCCTCGTATCTTTTGAATAATGACGCTGTGAAAGAATAATAACATTGGGATGAGTGTTTAGCTGTATTAATAAAGAATGTGTAGTTTTATACGTGTTTCTGTGGTATGCAAATGTCTCACAGATAGGATGAAACGCATAAAATATTTCTACCGTCATTACCTGGTCGGTCGAGGCGTTATGAGCGTCATAATTTAGCAATTGAAAGGTGTTTTCTTCGAATTTTTCGCTTCGCAAGTAGACATCTGCATTTTTTGTTAGTTGAACCACAGAATATGTTTGTGTTTGGAATTCATTGCATTTGCCTTTTTTTAGAGAAATATTCCATCGCTAATCTTGCCATTCCAAACAATAGGAATGTTATAAAATTCCGATTGCAGTATTTTCATCTTCGCTGCGTTTATTTTTCCTTTTACGCCTTTTCTTTTTTTATTTTTCCATCATCTTTGTTTGAATTATTTCAAGCAGTTTCCGAGACATTTTATGTGGTTGGAGAGACTTGAATTAACATTGATATTTATCTCACAATCCTACATTTCATGCAAGAAAGATTCAGCTCGTGTAGCATCTTTTAACATTTTGATCGCGTTTTGTGGGCTGCCGGTGGTCACTAAGAGCATTTTTATTTTCACGAGATGCCTCATTTGAGTTCTTCGTTCACGAATTTAGGAAGATACTGTTTACGAGTGGGATAAAAGTTTGTCATGGTATTAGAGTTCACTGACGTTCGTTCATGGTACAGGTGTATCTTAAAGCTCACTGCCTAGGATGACAACAATAAAAAAATGTAGAAGAACAAGGATTCGTGAAATGGACAAATGTAAATAAAGCAGGTTTTTTCAATAAAGAATAAATTATTACACCTAAGAAACGACGAAGTTATGTTGAAGGATTTTGAAATTACAATTCTGCAGAAGTTTTATTCAGCTCTAAATCAAACTGACAGATAGAGGTAAAAGTTCCACACTGTTATAATTGCAATTCCATTCAGAAATACCAGCATCCCAAAGATTTGTCCAGTCTCTTTTTACGACGCAATCGTAAAAAGAAAAACCACGGAGAGCAAAGCACTGTAACGAACGTCTGATGAAATAAAAGTCATCAGTAACAACTCTAACCCAAGATTCCGAGTAGTTGTGGTCCCAGCAGCAGCGTGAGCAGAGGGCGCAAAACTCCAGAACCAAGTAGCGTAAGCAACCGTGAAAGCAAGGAAAGCTGGTTCACAGGTGGACTTGGAAATGAACCTCCTATGCTGCTAGATCCGCTACCAACTCCGGATGGGTTTGGGATGACAGGCGATGTTCCATTGGTAGTCCCGTTGTTAGACCCACCCGTTGCAGAAACCGTGGGAGCCGTTTTGGAATCGGCCAAGGCGGAGCCCAGGGCAGTCAGGATAACGCAGAGAACCTAATAAAAAACACATACGAAATCATTTAATTTTATAATGATTGGTAGCAAATGATGTACTAAAACCTGATGATTCAAGTGGGAGTGTCCCCAATAGCTTATTTTTAAGATAATAAAATCATAGAATGATGATGTAGAATCATTAGTGCTAACTACTTATGAAAATAAAAATTGTGTTTTTAGCACTAATGATGGGTTCGAGTACGTCAACCAAAACTTGGGAACAGACATAAATTAAGCTTTGTGTGCCGCTATTGTTTATATACATGTTTGGAGAAGATAATTAAGTATAACATACAGATGACTGCGCAGTTAAACATCCATGGAGTATGTATTTTGAAAATATTTAGTAAAGTTTAAAATGTTCTAGAAAATTACTTAACAAGCTTTCATAATTGAATTTCATTTTGAATGTACTAGGTACACTACAAACAATCAACCACTGTCGTCCAAATTTAACTGGAAATACCTCGAGAGCTAACGTAACTTTAACCTATCTGTATCCGCGTTGTACGAGATTTTGTACAGAAGCAATCTGGAGAACAAATTTATAATGGAAAAATTTAGCAAAAAAGTTGGAATATTCATAAACAAAATTATTACATTATCTATTATATTATTCAATGCACAAAGTAAATGTTATAAACGAAAAAACAAATTTCATGACATTCGAAAAATAAAGTAAAAAATTTACACGCGATAATTATGAAGTCAATGCCTACAATCATTAACTGGTGTATCATTTAACTGAGGTAAATGTTTTATTCATTCAAAACCTAGCATTGACGCAGAGAATCCCCATTTATTTCCACTGTTTTCACCAAACTTATCACTTTGCGAAGTTCATTGATTTCCGTAAGATTGGTTTCAAATGTTCCCAACTGGGGTGCAGACTTCTAGATTTCTTAGAACTTCTGATAAAATATGTTAATAAAAATCTTATAATAAAATACTTATAAAATATGTAACTAAAAAAGTTTAATATTACCGTAATGAACCATCAAGAAAACTTAATGATTTTACGCAAATTGAAAAAATGATTTTATGTCAACACAAACTCCAGGATGAAATGAAAAAGACACAGAGTTTCAAGTTGGCGAAATGTTGAAAAATTTAGAATCAACAGGGATTAACGAAGATGAAAAGACGAATTAATTAGAATCCAATGATACAATGAACGGAAAATCAAACACTTCTGAGCCGACAATGAACGAATACGTCACAGAAAATCAATAACGAGTAACCGAAATGAAAAGTCTCTAAGTTCAGAAATAAAAACAAACAAAATGAAAAAAGGTAGAATTAATAATGATTCATCAAATTGAACCACAAAACTAGAACTTAGAAGAGCGAATAACTGCTAACATCATCCGCAGAGTAAGTTATAAAGAGAACAACAGCTCAAGTACCGACATTTATTGAAGCTTCTAAAACGATAAAGAATTCAGAGTCCGACATTATGCCCCGTATTTTTGCTAAGATATGTTCAGAGAATTTCAATGAAAAGTTTAAGGTCTCCGAGCCAGTTCCAAAAAAGGAAAATCGATCACAACTTAAATAAAAAGAAATATTTTGCAAAAAGTTATTACGGCATAGTCCTTTCAAAAGTGTGATGTTACTAAAAAATGATTATTAATTAAAATTATTACACTAATATGAAATTAATTACAATATACAATAGATAAAACTAACTTCCCCTTTTACCTGAATAAATCCAACTACAATCTAGTGAGAGCAATAATTTTCTTGACGCAGGTAAAATAGAGTACCCTAAGATCACAATTGGCTTGTGGTCCAGTCTGTTATGTGAGCCAGTTCCTCATCCTGGTTTCGAATATCCCTATTACGATTCGCTATTGGTCAATTTATGAATGAAATACCATAAATTGACGCGCAATTCAGGTTCGCGCAATTCAGGTTCGTGCAATTCAGGTTCATGCAATTCAGGTTCGTGCAATTCAGGTTCATGCAATTCAGGTTCGTGCAATTCAGGTTCGTGCAATTCAGGTTCGTGCAATTCAGGTTCATGCAATTCAGGTTCGTGCAATTCAGGTTCGTGCAATTCAGGTTCGTGCAATTCAGGTTCGTGCAATTCAGGTTCATGCAATTCAGGTTCATGCAATCAGCAGGTACGCAGTGATCATGGTTTGGAAGACGCACCCATGTCTCACGTACTGTTGCTGTGCTCACCTTCCGGGCAGAAATAAAAATTGAAAATACTGGAAATCGTTAGAAGGTATTCGGTTGTCGTATGTGAAAAGAGGAAACTTAATAGATCCAAAAATAACCCGAAAGGAGACAAATTTTGCCCGAAGGAGCAAAAAAAAAAAGACAAAGATCTAGGAATCAAGCGTTCAGTAAGTTAGCACATAATGATGTTGAGAAATAATAAAATTGCAAGTGCAATGGACAAATACATTTAACATGAATGAATAAAATTTCAGATTTTCGTTTAAAAATTCAACGAAAATAAATTGTGAAGGAAGCTTAACTGAGTTTTTCCAGTGCTAACTTTGCTAACGCTTTGATCAGTCAATTTGTACAAGTTGATTATTCATGAAAGAAAGACCTTGAAGCTCATTAGTACCGAATATTCATTCTGAAATTTGATTCCGTCACATTTCAGTTATGCAGAGAAAAATCATTGCGATGAGTGGACCTAGAAATGAGAAACCTATGTACAAAGATCGAAATACAGCATTACCGTAACACCAGGTACGAACAGTTTCACTGAGTGTACTAGAGACTCACCAATAGACGCATGATGTAACAGGAACAGTCCAACACTGAAGCTGAAAGGAAAAGTCGACCTGAATTCAATTTTCAATTCCGATCTCCACATCTGGCCTTCATCACTATAGGCTTATGATTGGTTGGTGAAGTTGTAGATCCTCCCACCTGCACACTTGCTCCACCCGACAACCCTGCAGAGCTGCCAGATGCTCAGTGCTAAAATATTCTTCAATAAAAAGCACAACTAGAAAATTTTACTCAGAAAACAAAAATCAGAGTAGCCACGTTGACAGAGGAGCTTTCGCTGCCAGCCGTACCACTACGACCAGTGGCACAGCCTGCCGAAATTTTTGGGGGGCCAGTCATTAATTATCAGCAATCTTTTTATTCTTTTACTTAAAAACGGCGACTGAAACTGGCCCCCATAGCAGCTCAACATTTAGAGGGGGGGAAGCCATGGCCCCCGTGTCCCCCCTCCTGGCTGCGCGACTGACTGCGACGACAAAAATTAGTTCAAATCCTGCCCAAGATCAAAAGCACATCTCCTTGCTCGATCCACCATCACATCAGAAAAATACCAGGGTATGAATAATAAATAGCCTTCACATTATATTTTGACGAAGTATTTATGCTTGTACCAGGCATTTTTCGATAATTCACCATAATATTAGGGCTGAATCGATCAAAAAAAAAAATGAAAAAGATTTACGTCAGCTTCCAATAATTTTCATCAGTGATTGTGCCATTTATAAATTTACTCGATTAAATAAAAGTAGCGCCTTAAGAAATTTTGCCGTCTCGTTAGGAACTCAAATGAAAAGTTCAATCACTGTGTGTACGACATTCAAAAGATTTATTATTCGTGTTATTTAGATAAATGTGAAAAACTAACCTTCCAGTGACCTGTAAAAACTAATCACTCCCGAAGTTATAGAAGTGCATAAGTAGAAAACTAAATCAACGCTAATTTCACTCAATTTTTGAGCCAATGTCTAATTAACTCTAGAGCGAGGACCCAATTCTAACGATCTCGCGTGTGCGTATTGGCAATGAGTAATTCAACACGCATCAGCCACGATCTGTACATTCAGAGCCAGATCTGTGCACACAAGCACACATCCACGCCACTTGGGCAAGCTTGAGCAGAGATTTTCTTCCTGGTTCTGGTGGGTCGTGACTAACTTTTTCTCAATACTTGATAGTCATTTACGACGGTGTTTCAATCTGCTTTGGTATAGCGTTTTTTGTCTTTTCTTACTTCGATTCAACTAATGATTTAAGAATTCCGATGAATTCTCTAGTAGTATTTAAATTATTTATACGTTTTCAGTCATCTCTTGGAAGATAAAATATCCAAGAGATGATATTTTTTGATTCAATTTGCCCTTGACAGGGTTAATCTATTAGCATGCCATGTATGGTTTGTCTATTAGTACGCCTCGTATAATTTGTCCATTAGTACACCTCGGATAGTTTGTCTATTAGTACACCGCGTATGGTTTCTCTATTAGTACGCCTCGTATGGTACGTTTGTCTAAGGACGTCTTATATTAAGAAAATTTTAAAAGCCAATATGTTGTCATGTATCTCATGTGCCAACTTTTTTGGAAATAAACGGTTTTTCTTTCTTTTTTTCTTTCTTTTCTAGTAGGTTCAGGTAGCATTGACGACATGTGTTAAATGTGGCATTAACTGCATATTATATAGGTACCATTAACGAGGTATGGCATAAGAGCCATTGACGACATTTGATATAAGAAGCAGTGGCGACGTATGATGTTGGAGGCATCGACGACATGTGGTATAGGAGATATTGGCAACGTGTTGTGATGAAACGTAAGAGAAAAAACAGCGTCACTCAGGAAGAATTTGGGTATTCTCACGCGACACACTATCAACTGTGTTCGTGGTTCCTTTTACTCTGTTAAGTAACCGTTTAGAATGCGTGAGACGGTTTCCTGCGCCTTTGATGCTACAAATTGACCGTTCCTCATTACATTTGACTTGCATCGAATGTTCTGGTGTACCACAGTTCTGATAGTCCATTTTGGTACCTGTTTTTTGACAATGCTTGTCACCAATCTTCCAGGGTCCTCATCAATGATATTTTTAGCATTTCGTATCAATTATTGTATTTTTACGTCTTGATAGCGTTGGGAATACTTTTTTCTCTTTGCTACAGGGACAACATTACCATCACATTCCTCCCAACCTCCCGAAACATTTACTCAAAGAATACCCCCAAACATTTACAGAGAATTTAACCTGTGGTTACCTTGCAGCGTGACGTATGGATTGACATCAGACCACGAGTGCAGATTGTGGACGCTAACTATTCCTTTTCGCGTGTATGATGCTTCGTCTGTGAATAAGACGACGAAGAAATTCTTTAGCGCTTAATCCTTGCACTGTCTGGAGGCGAAATGGGTGTAGACCATTGACATATAGAACTTCCCACTCTGTAGGTTGACTTGCATGTGAACCCCGTGCAGCAGAACCAGTTTTTGTGGTTAGATTATTTCCAAATTGTTTCAATATAACTTCCTCTGTGTCTGGATCTCACAATCTTCTACGGCGTCCCCCTTCCGGCTGTGCTTTGCGAAATGCTCCGTCTGCACGCAGTCTCCGGTGTATCGCTACCAATGTTTGATGCGATGAACTCTTTTGCAGGGACATTTTGCAGCGAAAATTCAAACAGCCTTCGTAGAATTACCATTTGCTGCACCGTGAGCTACTGTAGGTCCATATATATTGAATCAGCATCGGATTCTCGTTTCATTGTCGTTTAATACATTCGCAACCTTCATTTTTTGATACTTTCATTTGTTCGATGCAAAAAACTCATTTTAATCTCGATGTACTGGAACACTCAGAAAATTCGGAACTACGTACAAGCAACCCAACAATCCTTTGCTATTTTATTGAAAACTTGAAACATTTCACTACGGCTACGTTATTTAAAAAGTTCTGAATTCTCCTTGAGGCCATTTTTGTCTCGGAAAAGTGATGGTAATACTGTCATTTTTGTTCTCTAGTTGTTAACTCGTTAAGTACCTCTGCTCTAAACTGTTAAAAATGATGGCTGTAGCGTTATCATAGCCAACAAGTACGGTGCACTCTATCACCACTAATTCATCAGTTTTAATGTTTAACCTTTTTTGGACTACATTCGAGTACCATGCGTCTTGGAAAATCTAAGTTCGTATATTATACTGAACACTGAGAGAATGAGAAACTCAAAGTTTTTTGCTGTTCCTAGACTGAAACTTGAGTTTTTTAAGATTCTGTTAGACAATTACGAACTAGCTAGCGTTTTCCCAAATACTTGACTATTCTTTTTCTTTTAACTACACTAGGAAATACAGGCATCAGTCCGATGAAACGGGATGAACTGTTTCATTTGTTGCAAATCTCACCAGGCCAGCACTCTGACAGATTGAGAGCTCTTTCTCGATTCAGTAAAAGGTGGTGCATGGCTGTTCTTAGTTGGCGTGATCTGTCTGGTTAATTTCGATAACGGACGAGACTCTTCCACGAGACTCTTAGACTGCTAAAAAGTCGGTTGGATCTTGAATTGCTGAGCTGCTCATTGTCTCGTTCGCGCGTTTCTGCGGTCCCGCGTTTTGCGGTCGTCCTTGCCTTTGCCTTCACTGGCGGGGTTTGGGCGGTGTCTTGCGGGGTGAATCAGTGTGGTGCGTTGCGGGCGCGGGCCGGGGTGCACAGAGTCCAATGCCGCATGATTTCAACCCCGCCCACCCCTCTCCCTCCACCTCCGAGCAGCTACAGCATTGTTAGGTTAGGGTAATTTAGGTTAGGTAAGTAAACTTAAGTTAGGTTAAGTAGGTTAGGTTAGGTTAGGTTAGGGTAGGCCAAGTTCAGTTAGTTTACGATTAAGTTTAAAAAGTTAGAGAACCCCTGTTTTTGAGTGCCGAGATGGAGGGTCGAATGGCCAAACACCAGCGGTCGTTGTCAGAACTTATAACATTGATTTAATGCAGGTTAACTTTGGTATTCCGCTATAGTATCCACTTACTAAGTACTTGTAGTGGTTATAATGCAGTGATTAATAACAACTGTAAGGCGAAAAGATAGGTTAATAAGCCTCAGTAGTACTACATAGTTAAAAAATTGGCGCGAATGGCAACGTCTTGTAGCAACTCGGAGGTGGAGGGAGAGGGGTGGGCGGGGTTGAAATCATGCGGTATTGGACCCAGTGCGGCCAGGGTCAGTATGGTCCATTGCGGGCGGATGTCTTTGGCACTTCAAGTCCGTCGGCTCACGAATGTATTATTTTTTTCCAATAATATAGTTAACCCCCTACACGGCTAGTATCCATCTCTTACGGTTTGTTTTTCAATTAAAGAACTTCATGGATTTTGATAAATTAAATATATAAAGAAATCTTTATAATCCAATTTATTGTTATTGTCACACATTCCATGTATAAACTTTTTGATAATAAACGATTTTTCTTTTCTTGCTTTTTCTGAGAATCCAATTACAGATTTGCACAAATAACACACAATGCATCCTTACGACACTCGCTTCGCAGCTCGGAAAGTGGCCACGTATATACACTTCTAAAGAAATGCTACCCTCCAAGACATCTCGAAAAAGTTTTTTATTGCAAAGGCCGATAGAAATACGTCCTTACTAAGCACAATGCCTACAAGTAGGAGACCTTCGCCTTTACACCCACTGGATCCTAATGCTCAAACGACAGGAGAATTGCAGTCACCAGTAATCCCTCAAAGGATGTGTGTCACCTTCCAAAGCAACGTCAGTGAAGATTTTACAACAAAAATCCCCTGCAAATGGAAAACATATAAGTCATACCTCCAGCAATCATTTGAAGGTTCCAAGTAGTCAAACCTCAGCTCCAGCACCACAGCCACCTGCGCATCATCTCAGCGAGCGCAACAGCGCGGTCTCTCCACAGCTCTGCGTCACCAACGAAGCCCAGAATTGTTCATCATCGACGGGGATACCAAAGCTACTTTCATCAGTAGTACGCGACAAAATAGAAACGGTAGGCGATCAGTTAGAACCTGTAATTTCAAGTCGTGTTGCTATTTATAATAAGTAATCCTGTTTAGGCATTTCAAGTGCGGTAAACACTTCTCATTCTCTTGATGCAATATATGTTTCATAATACTCGCGCACAAACTGATACTAGTAGTAAAACACCCCAGAGCGCAAGCTGAGAAGACAAAGAAAAATTTTCAGTGCAGAGCAATACAAAACTACTGTCACTTCTTTTAATGGGTACAAGCACCTACTTCAAATTACAAGCTCGCCAACAATTCACGAAATTATTAGTAATCTGCAGGGTTGTGACAATTTGCTCTTAATAATATGCTCGATATGAAGTAAAAAACATGGCGTTTTTGCCCTAAAAATGTGATTGAAAGAAGCAGCATATGATATTTTATGAAATCACATGCTCAAATTATGTATTTTATTTATGTGCGTATAAATTTCACATTAATTTTTTACTTTAAACTAGATTTCAAGAGTCTACTTTATGTGATGTTAGTACATCAATTTTATTACACAAGCAAAGTATTTTATCGGTTGTTAGCGAAACTTATATCGCAAATAGCTAAATAAATCTCTGGTCAATTTACAACTGATGTTTTGGCCAATTTATACAAATATTCATTTATATACAGAATGCATCAGCGATTATACAGGGGGTTTCAAAACAAGCGGTACAAAATTGCACACCAAGTAGAAAATGGACAAATAAATAATTTTTCTACTATGACATTTTTCGAAAAATGAGGGTTTTTGAGATATTAGCTGTCTATTGTTGTAAAGGAGGAAACTTAATGACGCAATTACTCGCAATGTTTATTTTGAATTTACTTTACAAGAATTGTTCAAAATGCGTTCCACCTACATCCGTGCTCTTTCCAAATCTTAGCCTTAATTAACGACTGCCAGATATTAGGAAACACGTCGTATGTATATGTGTGTGTGTGTATATACAGTATGTGTATCCATATGTTTTTCTACATTTATATTTTTATTTTTTATGAAAAACAAAGCCTCAAGGCCCATTACTTTTCATTTAATGCTCTGCTACCAGTTAACACAATAATTTTGCAGAAATAACTCGATTGTCCAGTAGATGAATTTATTGCACTTGCTGTTTTAAAAATAGAAGAACAGAAGCACAGACATGAAATAAAGCGCAATTTGAGCAAATGATTCGCGAAAAAATATCTTTCTGTTTGTACGATGACCAAGCTATGAATTTCATTTTGCGTGTATATTTGTTTACATGTTTCTAGATGCGCGTGTTGCGCGATGTTTTGTATACATTTCTTTTTAACAAACCTTTCTCACTGCTTGGCAATTATTTACGACGGTGTTACAGTCTGTATCGGTAAAGCTTTTTTGTCTTTTCTTACGTCGTTTCAACTAATAATTAAGGAATTCCGAAGGATTCTCTGGTAGTATTTAAATTTTTTATAAGGTGTCAGCCATCTCTTTGTGTTTAAAATATCCAAAAGATTATATTTCGACTGCATCTCTCCATAACATAATTAGCCCCGACACGGCTTTGGCACGCCTCGTATGGTTGTTTATCAATTAAGGACCTTTAATTTTACAAAATTTTTAAAATCCAATGTGTTTTACATCTCATGTATAAACTTTTTTAGAATTTACCGTTTTTTTTCGTTTTTCATTCTTTCCTGCTTTCTTTCTTTCTCTTTTTTCTAAATTGCATGCGCAGTTTAGAGATCAGTTCACATGCGGAAGTGGTACTCTTTGTGAACACAGGTGGACTAGCTGCAGAACGACGTCACAGACTCTAGCTAGGTTTTCTTATTTAGAGTACCAATCGCTTCATTTCACGGTTCACATGCGGAAGTCGTGCTCTTTGTGAACACAGTTGGACAAGTTGCAGAACAGGCCCACCGCTCACGACTGGGCTTCCTTACTTGGACTATCTATCGTTTCAATTCAAAATCAAATGTTAATGTTAACTCTCTCGCCTCAATTTAAAATCAAAATATGATGCAACCAAATTTTCGTTTAAATTTATTAACTCCACAGACATTTTAGAATGTGAGTACGCTGTTATTAAAACATCATAGACAAATTTATACGACTAAATTTAATATAAGCAACAATCTGTTCACAAATTATCCTTTTAACGAAGGAGATGAAGACAACGTTTAATTACCCAAATGGTATTCCTTGATTTTTCAGTGCTTCGGAATCTAGTGTCAATCGAATTTCTTCACTAGTGTATGAAAACTAATAGTGCCAATGTACATCGTTCCTAGGCAATTTTATTAATTCTAGACAAATCGTGAACAATTTTTTTTTCTACATGAAAACTTACAATTATGTTCAATCGGGGGCACATGAAACTACAGCCACGGTGCTCCTCAAGAATCAGTCTTGGGGCCCATACTATAGTTAATATTCATGAATTCGCTAAAATGTTTTATTTGCTAGAATTTGGGATAAGCTTCAGACATTTTTGTACCAATTGATCGATATTGAATGTTGGTACCAATAGCTTGAACGCTTCTCTTCTACTTACCGAACTCTAGACATGATGCCGATTTTTCAATGCGCGCAATGAAATTAGCTTCACGTGAAAAACACCCATCCAAAAATAGCCCTATTGATAAAAACGCTGAAAAATCAGGATACATCAGACAACATGTACTTTTTTTGTTTGTAGATAAAATTTTGATTGATCTTCGCAAAATTAAACCATAGTTCACATTAAAAATGCAGGACACTTCTCATGCCAGTATTTTTTCATAAACAAAAACGTAAATCAAAGTGATCTACAAAAAAAATCTGCTCTTGATTTGAGAATTTTCCGATTTATCAGAAAACTTACAATTCACCTACGTAGAGTTGCGAGCTAAATTTAAAGTGAAAAACTCGAACTTTGTTGAGAGGCAAAACTGTGATCAAACTACAACAAACTACAGGTACCCAGTATTACTAACATTTTGGGTCGGTTGAGGTAACATGCAATACAATTTTGGATTGTTCCTTGACCTCGACAATTTCTTGATTACTTTCATGAAAATTTTGAAACCCTTTGGGCTTTAACAACCTCTCGTCTATTCCGTGTACTGTTCCACAGATGACAATATGGGCAGAATATCCGTTTAAATGAATGGGAACTAGCTGGGCAATTCTGGAGCTGTATGATTAATGTGTAGAAACCTGTTGGCAGTTGTACAATTGTAATTGTCGTGTGCGCGTGTGCTATAGTACTAAACTTTTGATTGAAATCATGGTATCTTATAGTAAATCAACTGTCATAAATCGGGATAGTTCGTTCACAGAGTTCACAGAGCCTTGTGCCCTATGTGAGATGATTGATTGTCGACAAAGACATTAGTGTTCCTGTTCGGCTTTAGGTTGGCTGCAGTGGGTGCATGAAAACGCACTAACTCAGCATAGCTCTGAGAAAGATATATCGAGGAGAATACGTATTGGGCCCTTTGAATAAGGAGAACAACCATATTATTCCTCGGATGATTTGGTATAATTTTTAAAAGCATGAAATTGAATATTGAAAACATTCAGCAGTATCATACGTGGATAGGAAAAAGAAAAGGAGTTTCAAATCGGTGTTTACAAATGTTACGCCATGGCAAATGGCAAGTTAGTTCCTATTGGGATTTTAAATTAGAACAAACTGCTAAAGGGATTCTTATCTGAGGTCAGTGTTGGGCACGCTACTTTTGAAATGTTGCGGCGCAACCGCAACCGCAACACCACAAAAAAAGTTGCTACGCAACCGCAACAGTAACTTTGAAAAAACCAAAGTTGCGATCGCAACCGCAACTCGCAACCGCGACTTTTTAATTATTGCATGTAATTTTAATTAAACATTGTTAAATTTATTCCAGGTATATATATCTATGTATAAAATAATATTAAGATATTCAAAATAGTGCATTGTTTTACTAAAAAAAATAATAGATCGGGTAAATGTGTGGACTAGAATTGAATGAAATATCAAGATACTGAAAGAAATGTTTCATTTGTAAATATAGCTAGCGTGAACAATAAAATCAATTCCATTTTCGAATAATAATGTTGAAAAGGTACCTAGCTAGTAGCTATATTTTCATAGGAGTTCCGTATTAATAGCAAAAAAATTAGAATACAGAAAAGTGCAGAGCATTTGTACAGCCAATATGACGCTTAAAGACAATTTAAGCAATTTAAACAATTTATTTACCACAGGTGATACAGAGGTAGAATGTTTCTTAAGTCTAGTACAATGGTCAAA
>JACJUY010014433.1:0-12497 GCA_014220935.1 Platorchestia sp. MABIK | reverse complement strand
ATACAAAAATAAATGAAATATGCACGATAGAGTCTGATTACAGGAATTAGAAATAAGTAACACAAATTAAATCCGTCTAAGTCCTATCACGAGCCATCTTGTGTTAATAATAGCACAACAGCGAACAATTTGTGTTACGATTGTGACAGGTACGTACTTTTGAATTAAATCGGAAATCATTTCAGCAACAGATCATTACAGCGAAAGTACTTAATAAAGAAATTATATTTCCAGGCGCAATAAATGCAATTAGACTGATGCCTTGCCTGCAATAAATCTATCAATATTAAAACTTTAGCCCTCGGCCACTTTTCTATATCAGGGGAAAATTCTTGGGTTGGGATAAGGAAGTAGGACATGACGGCAGAGCAACTGAGAGATACATCCTGCTCTCAAGGCTGCCATTCGTGCACTGATCACCCCTGTTTCAGCTGGGTTTAGACGGAGGGTGCCTTCCCCTGGGCAACGCCCTCTCTCCCTCCCCGCCTCTTCAAAAAACCCCCAATGCCCCGATCTAATGCCTCCCACCAGTTCCCCATGCGTGTTGTCGCTGCTCCCGACATGCTGGGAAATAGGGGTGATCAGTGCACTAATGGCAGCCTTGAGAGCAGGATATATCTCTCAGTTGCTCTGCCGTTATGTCCTCCTGCCTTATCCCAACCCAAGAATTTTCCCCTGATATAGAAAAGTGGCCGAGGGCTAAAGTTTTAATATTGATAGATTTATTGCAGGCAAGGCATCAGTCTAATTGCATTTATTGCGCCTGGAAATATAATTTCTTTATTAAGTACTATCGCTGTAATGATCTGTTGCTGAAATGATTTCCGATTTAATTCAAAAGTACGTACCTGTCACAATCGTAACACAAATTGTTCGCTGTTGTGCTATTATTAACACAAGACGGCTCGTGATAGGACTTAGACGGATTTAATTTGTGTTACTTATTTCTAATTCCTGTAATCAGACTCTATCGTGCATATTTCATTTATTTTTGTATCTATTTGCATTACTGGGCAAGCTATATTTTTTTATTCCTTAGTTTGGGCATTATGGTCATAAATAAGAAACTATATCTGCGCGAAGTTTTATTGATTCGCCTCCACTCCTTATTAATCTAATTGACACATTCGTTTCTGCCAAGGCACTTGGCCTTCGTTTAAGAAGTAATTCTTGAATTCTTCACAAATACATCGATCTTCTTATGCCGGCCTCCGTTTGCAGGTTAAAAATAGCGTCCTCTTTTCTACACGTACCTTGAATTACATTTCGACATTTGCACTCAATCACAGTTATAATCTGAATGGGCTGCCGAAATTTTTCTGATCGTGCCAAAACCTCCATGAAAACGTTCCAAAAATTGTTAAAGCGTACCAAATCTATTTAACTAGCAATAAAACGTAAAATTTAAAGGGTTTTACCTACTTTTCCAGTTAGAATGAAGCTTCCTCCTCCTCTTCTTCCTTCTTCTACCAATGTTTTTAATTTAATTGTTGACTAAGCTACCTTGGTGGCTTCCAATTTGTGCAATCTATGTTCTCGAATTTGATCGCATTCATGCATTTAGCGTTGTTCTTTTTAACGAAATACTGTTTTTGTTTTTCTGTAGTTAGGGTCAAACAAATTCTCCAGCTGCAGCAAAATAATGCGGTTTTGACAAAAGCTGCATCATGAACTCGGGAAGCAGGGGGAAACAATACTGCGCACCAGAATTTTTCAGACACTGTTTCAGTCTTGAAAGGAGCATCTTGAACAAACAGTTCCCGCCACTTCATATTTATCTTTTCATGCTGCTCTTTTTCACGAAATTAGAGAAATGCATTGAATATAGTATTATTGAATTACATTTACTAAGACCTTTCAATCCAACCTCTTGTCGTTTTTGGGGCATCTTGTGTTGACATTTCTCAGGAGAATGCTTTCTGCAGCTGCACCAAAATAAATCTCATTTATAATGACATAGTTTGAGAGGTTGCCTACATTTATTTTGTAATTGTCAGTCCAAATCAACAGATCCCTTCTTATGAAGTTGTCCATAATAATGATCACTCCAGTGAAATCAAAATACATTTTTGTAAGGGAATCTTGTAGATTTGCTGATATTCTGAAACTTATTCCGTTTGATTTACCTCACAATTATATGAAATGTTTTGTAACCGCCAAATATAAGGCTTATATTCCTTGTTAGGGCATAATTTTTNCAGTTAGAATGAAGCTTCCTCCTCCTCTTCTTCCTTCTTCTACCAATGTTTTTAATTTAATTGTTGACTAAGCTACCGTGGTGGCTTCCAATTTGTGCAATCTATGTTCTCGAATTTGATTGCATTCATGCATTTAGTGTTGTTCTTTTTAACGAAATCCTGTTTTTTGTTTTTATGTAGTTAGGGTCAAAAAAATTCTCCAACTGCAGCAAAATAATGCGGTATTGACAAATGCTGCATCATGAACTCGGGAAGCAGGAGGAAACAATACTGCGCGCCAGAATTTTTCAGACACTGTTTCTGTCTTGAAAGGAGCATCTTGAACAAACAGTTCCCGCCACTTCATATTTATCTTTTCATGCTGCTCTTTTTCACGAAATTGCAGAAATGCATTGAATATAGTATTATTGAATTACATTTACTAAGACCTTTCAATCCAAACTCTTGTCGATTTTGGGACATATTGTGTTGACATTTCTCAGGAGAATGCTTTCTGCAGCTGCACCAAAATAAATCTCATTTATAATGACATAGTTTGAGAGGTTGCCTACATTTATTTTGTAATTGTCAGTCGAAATCAACAGATCCCTTCTTATGAAGTTGTCTATAATAATTATCACTCCAGTGAAATCAAAATACATTTTTGTAAGGGGATCTTGTAGATTTGCTGATATTCTGAAACTTATTCCGTTTGATTTACCTCGCAATTATATGAAATGTTTTGTAACCGCCAAATATAAGGCTAATATTCTTTGTTTTGGCAAAATTTTTCAAATAAACTATAAAAGTCTTTAAAACGTACCAAAATTCAGCGCTTCAGGCTACCGTCGTGCCAAATATACAACAGAGTGACATTTGGAGCAGATCAAATCAAATTCGTACGAACAAACCAATTTCGTCACCCCTGGCCGCATCGCACCCTCCGTCTAAATGCAAGTGGGGAAGCTTGAGCGGGTGAGAGGGGTAGGGTGGGGGCGTCACCCTGGGGAAGAAACCCTCCGTCTAAAGCCACCTTAAGTATCAGCGACCTGCTTGTTCAGACTAGTTTTATTTAGGCATGATTATGGGTGCGTGACATCCGAAACGTTGTCCTCTTAACTCGTATTATTTTAAATTTGAAGATATCAAGTATTAAATTTGAAGAAATTCGTCATGACTCCAAGTTTTATTGCATCTTTATGGCTTTCGAAATGTATCTTAAGAATAGTACCAGCTTCTACACTTTTAAAATTCCGCGCTCTTGAAAAACTAGTGATCAAGAGAATAAAGGATATGTGCCATCTAACTTTTAACGAAGTGTGTTTGCAATATATATATATATCCGCTCGCACTGATTACTCTTGCATTCTGTCCTAAGAACTAATAGTCGCTAAAAATTTTATTACCTGGAGTAGTTAGGAGCTCTCATGATACCAAATAGCTGCTGCCGTATTCGTCGTCACCGTCGCTGTCGTGAAGCTCGTTTCAGTCGACTGGATCGCAGCAAACACAGACCTCATGTAGGAGGAGAAAGAGGGTGGAGAAAATAATAGATATTCAAGAATAGGGAGTGTTCACTATCCCTACTCAAAAAATTGCTGTTGCTGGTTTCAATCTCTAGTCTGTCATGAAACACATCCAACATGAGACAGGTGAGTGCTTAATATGTTCGCGTTCACCTCCAAAAGCTGGAAGTATAGAACTGTCTAATGGACGACGTTTTGGTTTTCTAAGACAGCAATGAGATACAAAGCAATGCGCAATACGAACACAAAATAGTGTCATGAACATAGCTCTCCTTATTTAAAAATTCATTTAGATCGCAGTAAAAAACGAGCATCTGTTGTTTAAGTTATAGTAGTTTTAACAAGTTTCCCCACCACTTTACAATTGAAATAAAGGAGAGGACAGACAATAATTTACAAACGTTTTATCGAGGAGCGAAATTAAGAAACATGATAGAGTAGAGACAAACACATTCAGCAAGTGGAGTGAAGTCACCAAATTTAATTTACAAGGCGCCCACCATGACGCTACCATAGAAAATATGAGTATAATGTTATTTTCCCGACAATATTGTTGAATATTATTAAGATAAAAAACATTTCATGCAAAGGGTTTCTGTGTATGTATAATCGCGTACAAGTGTAGTATAAGTCGGCTATTCTTCGGCAAAAAAAAAACGTTTAGAGCGAGGTACTTTACAAACAACGATGCCAACCCTTCAATTTTAGTGACTTTTTCATATTAATCAGGAAATTCTATAATGCAATCATATCAGTAACCGAACTATGATACATGCGGCAAAGACAATTTTTTTTTCCTGAATTCTCACCAAAATTCCGCGTTCATTTCTGGAATTTGGGCCTTCTTTCACAGAGGAACGGAGGAATTTTTCGGACTGGGCACCTCCAGAGTTGACGTGATCAACAGCACGCTGGGGAAGGCCCTGGGAGGGGCGGCAGGCGGCTACACGACCGGCCCCACGGAGCTCGTGACGCTCCTGCGCCAGAGAGCCCGTCCTTACCTCTTCTCCAACTCCCTTCCTCCCCCAGTGGTGGCCTGCGCCAGTAAGGTGAGCGTCTCGTCCACACACCATAGCACAAAACTCACCAATCGATCCCTTGATGCTATTTAGACGCAGGTTTATAAATTGGCAAACATCTCGTGTCCACACTTCTGAGCAAAGATGCCCAGTGAAAGTAATTTTACATATGACTCACCCAAAGTGTGAAAATTTCAAATTAAAGGAATTCCTACTATAAATATATATATGTCTGACCATTATACATTTTGAAGTCTTAATCTAAATTATCTGGAAATGTCTGCTAAGTAGATTTATGACTTATTGACTAGCGTATCATGGGTAGAGGAAACAGTTTTCTTCTTTCTCGAAATATTCTTGATCATCGCCTTGGACAATCATTTTTCACATCTTATACCAGTAATTTCCTTATTGTTGTACATACCCTTCTTGGGTACTTCTCCTCCGCACACATGAGCGATAAACTTTCTAAAAGTTAGTCTCAGCAGAGACTCACGGTCCGTGCACGTACGTACAACTCACGAGTTATCAGTTACGAGTTAATTGAAACAACTAAATTGAGCCGTGAAAAGAGATTCCCATCAACGCTCTTATCTGTTAGCTTTAAAACTCTGCCCATTCATTCTGCAGTGTTCTTGCGGTAAAATTTTCCTACAGGTTTATTAAAAAAAGTATTCTGTTCAAGCAGCTGGAGAGATTGGGGGCTGTTTCAGTCGTAGTAATGATGGGAACGAGCTGTAGAAAGGTGACAGATTGGTTAATGGTACACACGCTATTGGTGAAATAGACTTTACCGTAGCGACCGATTTGGAAAGATAGGCTTGATAGGGAGCATTTTCTGAATATTATATGAGACTAAGCTCTAATATCCTTTTCGAATTTTTGTATTCATTTATTTTTTGTCCTGTGCATGTTCTTTTGATCATGATTTTCGCTACCCTATGCATCATTTATCAGCTTTTTTCGCCTTTATCCCAGAGGATCAACAAAGCTAGTAGTGAACTTTTCGAAATCTCCAAATATTTCTTTGATAATTCTAATACAAAGACCACTCGCAAAACGGATACCGAAAGGCACACAACTAAATTCGAACTGACCAAATTCTGTCACAAACGAAGTGTATTTCTTTGAACTTTCATTGGGAGTTGGTCTTCCGAGAGAGATATTGCATGATCAGGGAACGCAATTCATGTCAACCGTAATGCAGAGATTTAATCAGTTGCTGCAAATTAAAAGTATTCTCTCATATCGATGACTCAATACGTCATGGAAATGAGAGAGAAGCGGTGAGAAAATTCATGGATATCGCAAATCAAAATGAAGATGCATCAAAGAAAAAAGGAAAAACGTACTACGATCGATCTTGCAGGAAAAGGACATTCAATGTTGGTGACGAAGTGTTACTACTCTTGCCCACTAGCAAAAGCAAGCTGCTAGCGGAGTGGAAAGGGCCTTTCTCGGTTGTGCGCAAGATCAACAATGTAGATTTCGTGATCCGAGTGAACGACATGGAGAAGACGTTCCATGTAAACATGCTCAAGAAGTTCAACAGAAGAAAACCCGTTGAAGAGGCTGCTATGGAATTGTGTCAGCTAGCCGAAGAAGCCGACGAACCTAGTGCGATGCAGGAGACTCCAGTTTTCAACGAAATGTTGCCTTCTGAGCAGAAATCCCAGCGACGCGATATGTTGGTAACTAATGTGTCCTGTTTCAATGCTGTGCCAGGGCAGATTTCGGGTCTAGAATATTTTATTAATGTTGATAACGTTAAGCCTATTTCTAGTCTACAATATAAGGTGCCATTCCATCACAAAAACGCGGTGTGTCATGAATTGAATAAATGGCTTGAGCAAGGAATTATTAGGAAGTCGACCAGTGAATGGACTTCACCAATAGTTGTAGTTCACAATGCTGACGATACTTTACGCATTACAGTAGATTTTAGAAAGTTGAACCCTCATGTAAATGTTGACAATTATCCTATGCCTAATAGAGATGTAGTCATTGAGAAGCTCCATAGTTCTCGAAAATATTTCTAACAAAGCTTCCGCTACTGTTACGCTATCAATTCTCTTTAATGGAACTGCATCGGGATCTTTGGTTGCAAGATCTACCATCACCAATGCAAATCTATTACCTTTAGTTGACTTGGGTAGAGACCCAATCAAGTCTACTGTGACACGGCGAAATGGAACACTTATTACAGGTAAATTAACCAGAGGAACTTTTGGAGGTTTAACTGCGTAGTTAACTTGACAGATCTAACAAGATTTACAAAAACGAGCTATGTCAGCATGAACACCATGGCCAATAGAAGTGGTTAAGTGCACGCGACTGAGTTTTGCGAATACCTAAATGACCAGATAAAACTGTATCGTGGGCCAAGGTTAAAACTTTGGTCACTAGACATGAAGGTAGCACAATTTGCTCTGTCAAGTCTCTGAATAATTTACTTTTGTTAGTTATTCGTACCAGGACTTCATTTCGAAGCAGAAATTTTGGAAAATTAGGCGAAATTTTGTTTAATTTACGGAAACATTGCTTTAGGTTTGAGTCACACCTTTGCATACGAATGATCTCTTTAGTAGTCAAATCTTCTACATTCATTAGAACAGGTTTCCGATTAACAGCTGTCTGAGTTGGATTCTCAAATTCTCTCCGAAATTGAGCTCGAGTCTGCACAGCACAGGCCCACTGACTGGATTCATTCGATTCTGTAGTCAGTCCTCTAATTCCTACCAGTTTCTTTTTCTCAGTTCAGGCACAAACTGCACCTTTCACATTACCTACAAGAACATCAAAAGGTAAGTTGGGAAGACACACTGCTTCCACACATCCTGAAAGGAATACACTGGCAAGGTAAATTTTTACCTTGTCTGCCAAAATTTTGCTACCATCAGCAAATTTGAGCCACGTTTTCATAACACCATTTCTCTGACAAGGATTTACTAATTCCGATCGTACCAAGACTGCTGTCGATCCTGTGTCTCGCAGGACCTTCACATCCTTGCCGTTACACGTACCGAGCACAACAGATAAGTTACCACTATATTCACAGCTGGAATTCAAAGCAAAATTCACACGCGCAAAAGATGAACTTTTCTTCCCGTCCATTGCAGTTTTTCTTTCGCGTACCTGAAGCCTCGAGGGACATTCTTTAGCAAAATGACCTGTTCCTCGACACTGGAAGCACCTGATCTTCGACTTGTCGGCTTCACCTGTGGTTGGTTTGGGCGCACGGATTTTAGATTCTTCAGCGAAGTTGCTCACTTTCAAATCACACATCTTCGCTATGTGCCTCGTGTTTCCACACAAGATACAAGACCGCTCGCCTGAAGTTTTCATTGAGATAGAATAAGAAACCGTAGTGTTCACTTGATTTCTTGGCTTAAGCTGCTTTCCATGAATAGCTTGGTAGTTGTCCGCCAACGCGACGACTTCATTTAGACTAATGGTGAAAATATTTCTCTCTTTCAAATACTCAGCCAAACTTCTGCCAACACTATGCAAAATTTGGTCCTTTAAAATCATTTCTTCTAATTTCTCGTAAGATAGCTGCACACCAGCCATTGACTGCATTTTGCAAAAACTTTCCCTCAGAAACAGAACAAACTGGGAAAATGACTCGTTTCCTTGCCTGGCGTTGTGGAATCTGCGTTCGTAATCGTAAACCGTGAATCCGAAGCTACGGATGATGAGCTCTTTCACTTCGTTGTAGGGTAGGTCTGACGGAACTGTATCCAGAAATAAACCAACTTTGGTGTTCGCAAAGCCATTCATTAAAGCTGGTATGGCAATGTTGTCCGGCCAACAATTTTCCTCTTTAACTTTGTCGAACGTTCTCAGATACACCGCCACATCTTCACCCTCTTTGTAGGCACTAGGTTTGATGAGGGACTTGGTGGTTAAAGGAACTTGTTGAGAGTTAGCCTCGATGCGTGCTCTTTCAATTTGAGCTTCCAGCATCTTCCTTTCATGCTCTTCCTTCCTCTCCTCCCGAGCTTGCACTTTTGCTTCACGCTCCAAGTCCTCCCTACGTCTCCTTTCCTCTCTCTCAACACGCTCCTCCTCCCTCCTGACCCTTTCTGTTACATACTTTTGCAAAGCCTGCCCGGAATAGCCTAACTCACGACCATCAGTAATAAACTTAGATTCATCCATATTATTGTAGTACTAGACAAATTGGCAGTACCGTTAAAAGTGATTAATGATGAAATGCCAAACAGGCTCAAGTTAAATGAATTGAAATTCCGAAGCTATTAGCGAATCCTCCCCATACTGGCCACCAAATGTTAAGGCCTTTCCTGTCCTATGTTCGCTTGGAGGATTCTAGCCTCAGTAAGGATAATAAATGGCAAAAAAACACGAAAGTTAAATATTAAAGCAAATTGGTTTTACAAGATAGTTAATCCATTGTAGCCAACGGAGTACGCAAAATTAGACTTATTAGGTCTACGGAATGAAGTTCCAGAACAGTCTCAAAATTAACAAAAACAATTAACAAGAAATTGGGTCGTTTGGCAAGCAGTAACAGGTAATTAAGGAGGAGACGTCACAGCATGGGCGTCACGACACAAAGGAAGAAACAGCGTGAACGTCACACGCCGCTAGACTATGAACTAAGGTGACACAGACAGAACGATTTACCTTTAGAAGTCAAGGTATTTTGAAACTACCTAATTCTCGCCAACAAATCCTAACAGCCAACAAGTGTTCCAAATGTTCATCAATTATAAGCTAAAGAAAGTGTAATTCAAATGTACATTTAAATTTTTAAACTCAAAAATAAATTTAAACTTGAAAACTCAAAAGTATTCAAAGTTTGAAACCCAAATGTAAATTCAAACTCAAAACCTTAAAATAAGTTCACACTTGAAAACTAAAACGTAAATTTACCTCCAAAACTCTTACGTAAATTAACTTAAATTTAAATCTTAAGACCCAGAAATTTATAAACTTAAATTTAATTTTTAAAATATAGAAATTTACAAACTTAAATTTTAACCTTGAAACTGAAATAAAAAATTTGAAGCTAAAGTGAAGTTTGAATTAAATTAAATGAAACTAAATAAATTATAAATTTAAAAAAGTCATGGTGTTCCAGCAGATACGAATTGTATACACAGCGACTGACTAATTCGAGTTCGAGTAATTCAGATGATAGTTTGATAATTCTATAATTTATAAAGTTATAATTTTTGAATTATTTATCTGAATTTTATCTGAATTTAGGCTTAAATGGGTGTGAACTTGCATTGTAGCATAAGCGAAAGACAGCCTTGTACTTCATCAATATTGGCCGTACTTTTTTTTCCTTTGAGCAGTCTGTAATTGTTAGTAGTTCTTCAATCTCCATGATGACAGCAATTCTCCGCGGCTGAGAATAATTCTCTGGTGTCGTACATCGATATCCTTACAGCGCTATTATAGTGCAATCAGTCCAAGCGTTGGTGGATGCCACTGACTCCATACCAAGAACATGGTAATGGTAGAAGAACCGCCGTTAGACGTGCAGTGCGTCACTCTTTCTCAATCTCCCTAGTAATCTTGCATTGACTACTACTTACAACGTGCATTGGGTCCTGTCGGACCTGAAAATTTGACAAGTAGCGCAAGCTTTTCTCATGTCACCAATTAGGGTTACTTATTCTAAACTGTGTTAATCCCTAAATAGGATGTTAAATTTATATTAAATGTCTTACGTTTAAATTTAATTGTTCAACGTTGACATCACTGCTTACGAGGTTCTGAATATTTATGTTAATTTTTAAATTTTCCGCACTTATTTTCTTCTCATAGTTTTCAGATCACGGTCACAAAGGTAAATAGATGGTAAACGCACTGCTTCTGAATCCGTCTCGTACACGGAAGTTGAAAACTTTGGTTTAACCTTCATATTATTCTTCCTCCTCACATTTTCTTCACAACCACTAACACGGAAAAGTTTTTTTCTTGACCTTTTAATAGGAAGTTTCAACTGAGAAAACGAGACTCCAATTCAATCGAATCTAAAAACGTTCATGCTCTCGCATCACTATCAAGTGAGTCGAAGCTTTGGAATGTAGAATGTCCGGAACGAGAGGACTGTCAGCTCTTTAATTTTGAATGAGAAATTGTACCTTAGATACTGTATTGATTTAGAAATAAAGTACAAGAAAGTATTAAAAATTTAAAATTGCACTAATGATTTTACAGTTTAAATGATATTTTAGTGCAATATTATTTTGATAAGGTATTCGACCTGTTGATGGGAAGCGCCGGGCTGGCTGAGAAGGTGCAGAGCAACTCCGAGCGATTCAGGAAGAGTATGACAGATGCAGGCTTCACCATCGCTGGAGATGATCACCCCATCTGCCCAGTCATGCTGGGCGATGCCAGATTGGCTTCCCAGTTTGCAGACCATATGCTAGGTAACGCGAAAATGAGTACCAGGATGTTTTCAGTTTCTGAAGTACTCGAGCTCTGATAGGTGAAAAATATTTCAAAATACCTCAAGTACGTACGAACTACTAAACGCATTTTTTTTGCATTGCAGAGCGCGGAATCTACGTGATCGGTTTCAGTTACCCGGTGGTGCCGGTGGGCAAAGCTCGGATCCGAGTACAACTGTCGGCAGCGCACTCTTTCTATGACATCGACAGGACTGTGGAGGCATTTAAGATTGTGGGCCAGCAACTCGGAGTTATCACCTAGAACGGATCCCAGCCTGTTAGATCTGTTTTCACCTAAGCAAGAAATCATTAATGCTGTCGGAGTATCATTATACAATCCATGATTATTATCTCAGGGTCTTCCCCACTGCAGAATGAAAAATGAACAAGGAAAGTGTACTGTCTTCAGAGCTCTTTGTAGCTAGGATTAGTGAAATTATTATTAATTCAGTTTTAGTCAATATAGATACCCTGGAGACGAAGGTGTTATGGTTTTACAATAAGATAAGCTACTAAAACGGGTTTAACTACCTTGGTTTCTTATATTAATTTACGCTTTTGTGTTGGTGAATAAAGTGGTCGTTAAGGTTAGATCTGCGAGATAGTTCGCATGTAGTTTGTGATATGCTTGAATTAGGTAGTTCAGTAGAAAACTATATGTAAAGTTGGAAAGCATAGATGGCCCAAGAAAGTGTTTCAGATCATTCTACTCGAAGTGGTACAAATCCTGCTTGACGTTCCAGAGTGTATGTATGAACGACGCTCAGCTATAGGAAATGGTAGGCGGTGAGTGGAACTAGCCATTCGAAACAGTACGGTCTGCAGGTTCCCCCTATCAAGTCTGTGTCTACCGCACAGCACTTTTGTAAACCAGCACACCGCCATTTTAGTAGGGACTCTGATGTTTCCAACGACCGGTTTGCAGATGTAGAATTTGAAAATAGGGCCAAAAAGTCAAAAATTGAACGACAGTTTCAAAACGAATTCTTAGCATTGCTTCCACTTTGAGGTAAAAAAGCGTTTGATATGGCATTTAATATCTGATCGAGGTATACGGACCAACGTTATGTAACCGTTCATCATGCTATTTCTAGCTGCTCTGGTCACTGGTCTGGTTCATTCATTATTCCTAATTGGCTTGGTAGTTTGCCTCACCACCCCCCCATCCCCCCCAAAAAAGTTATATGTTTCTTTCCAATTTGTAAGTTTGTATTATTTCAACAACGTAGTTTTTGCACGTGTGCGAATTATTGCTTATATTGTAGTTAAGTGTGGATAAATAAATTCAGTGGTAAAAACATGACTCAGCACCGTTCAGAGCTTTTGCGGACTCACGAGGATTGC
>JACJUY010014432.1:0-17616 GCA_014220935.1 Platorchestia sp. MABIK | reverse complement strand
CACTGGTACACTGTTCTAATAACACTGGTACACTGTTCTAATAACACTGGTACACTGTTCTAATAACACTGAGACACTGTTCTAATAACATGGACACACTGCTCTGATTACGCAGTTCTGACAATATTGGTACACTGAAGACGTAGGATATTTCTCTAGAGACATAGCTTTTGACTGGGCGGAATGACTTTAAACTAGAGACTTATAAATCGAATGCTTGTGAAAGTTTTTAACTCTGTGTCTGAGAAGTATTGGGATAATCTAGGGAACGATGAATTGATCTGAATCTGTGAGTGCCAATGACTGGTAATGCTTTTGTTCTGTGTTTTGTGAAACATCTAATTCTGCATCGACCAAGTGGTGATCTAATTCTGCATCTGACAAGTGATCTAATTCTGTATCTGTCAAGTGATCTAATTCTGCCAATGATAAGATCTGATGAAATTCGATATCTGACAAGTCATTGTCTAATTCTGCATCTGACAAGCCCCGGTCTAGTTGTGTACTTAACAAAACATTGTCCAAGTCTACACTTGTACCTTGTTGCAGAGCACTCGTGTGTATTTTGTGACGTCAAGTTTCAAGGAAAACTTTTAGGCCTTGAAGTGCTGGCTCAAAAAGATGGTCCACGATGTTTCAAAATCAACCATCTGCGCCAGATGGCTTCTTAATAAAGGCAAGGATTGAGTGCTGGCCCACACCTTCGAACAAGGACAGATGGCTCAGGACTCGACCAGCTTTGGCGAAATGCCAGCTGCTCAGATGGCAACTTCCTGTGATCGGCTCCTCAATTCTG
The DNA here is from genome assembly GCA_014220935.1 of Platorchestia sp. MABIK. Classification (NCBI taxonomy): domain Eukaryota; kingdom Metazoa; phylum Arthropoda; class Malacostraca; order Amphipoda; family Talitridae; genus Platorchestia; species Platorchestia sp. MABIK. The sequence continues at coordinate 16,820 of JACJUY010014432.1, read as the reverse complement.
CGAGGAATGACGGCCAGTGGTGGCATTTTTGGTTGGTGGAGGTGGTGGTGGAGTGTGGTTGTTGGTGGAGGTGGTGGTGGAGTGTGGTTGTTGGTGGAGGTGCTGGTGGAGTGTGGTTGTTGGTGGAGGTGCTGGTGGAGTGTGGTTGTTGGTAGAGGTGGTGGTGCAGTCTGGTGTAGTGATGATGGTAGAAGGGTTTTGAGATGATGGTGTAATGATGGCTGTAAACATATTCTGTGATGCGGTAGGAACGTTTGATGAGATGCAACTGTTAGCAGTGATTGTTGGATTACAGTTGGTAAAATACAGAGCGTGAAACACGGCGGTGCTTGTCTTAGCAAAGGTAATAGAGGTAACTAGTGTCTGAATGATACATGTCACTCAAATCTCTACGTGTTGCTTTTAATAGTGTCCTCCGATACATGTGGCGTATGACTGCTGTCTTGCCTATTGTGTAAAAAAAATTTTTTACTGACAATCGAGCTGACACCCACCATCTTAAGACTAGATTTTCTAATGACTAGTTAAAACGCTAGGACGCAATGATGGCTGTCTCCGGGTGGGCCGCTACCCATTTTAAGTTGATGGAAACGGAGGGAAATCATGGCATACTCTCTTCATTTTCCCAATGGGAAGAAATACGGGGCTAGCAATGCAAGGAATCTAACTACCGTGACTCTAGCCTTGCAAGTGGGCTAGGTGAGTTTCTAGCCCACAGTTACTCAACTACTGACTGAGGATCATCTTGTCCTGATTTTTTTAAACTATCTTCTCCATTATTTTGAGCTGCTTTGCTTTGAAAAACAATAACAATTCTCGTTTTCAATAAACTTGAACTTTAGCTGTGTACTTGAGAAGTCAACATTATTTCCTCACTACCAGGCATCCTTTCATTAGGCCTCTCATCATCGCTTGCATTTGGATGGAAGTTAACTAGGAGCTCAACATTCAATTTTACATCATCACTTCCATTTGGATGGAAGTTAACTAAGAGCTCAACATTCAATTTTACATCATCACTTCCATTTGGATGGAAGTTAACTCGACCTTCTGTTTCAGATAATGGACGGCAACTCACAGACTGAAGTCTCCAACCGCCGGACGCTAGGCATGTTTTGCGGGGAGATAGAACAAACAAGATCGTTCATCTCTGAGACTTCCTTCGTGAAGGTAATCTTCGACGTCCAGAACTTCACCGAAGAGACGTACTTCAGCTTCGACTCTCGAGTGGAACAACAGAAAGAAGTCTTCGGGCGTTACGGTCCAAATCCTGTGCTGTACCCGTTCCGCAGGGGCGAGATAGTTCCTGGTACATACTGCGAGCGTATTTTCACAGACTGCAAACTTCAGTCATGCTTCGTTCAGAGTCCAGGGTATCCGAGTGTCTACCCAAGGAACCTTCACTGCAAGTACTACCTCAACACCAGGCTTCCTTTCATAAAGCTGTACATTGAAAACGAAGAATTCAACATCGACGGGCAAAGGTGTGAGAACCCGATGATGTGCCCCATGCGTCCCGTTGGATCAGACTGCCCGTACGACTTCATCCGCATATACGATGGCAAGAACGAACAGGCTCCTCTGATCGGAACTTTCTGCGGCATGGGTAGATTTCCACACTCCATCATCGGATCAGGTCAAGACATCATGGTCGAGTTCATTTCTTCCCCAGCTGGGCCGTTTCTCAACACTGGGTTTCATTTCAACGTCGGCAATTGGCCAGGACATGTCGAGTCTGCTGGGTCAAGGAACGGTACTTGCGATTGGGTCTTCAGCAGCGACACCGTCGAGCAAGGTCAAGAGTCTATTTTCCTGTCCCTTGCTCACTGGTACAAAGCAGGCACCAGTTGCTCTTACCTTATCCGTGGACGACCTGGAGAAATTGTCCGCATGTATTTCCCTTCGTTCAGAGTGCGACCCATTGAGGCTCCCATCCGACCTTACGACGGCGACTGCGGAGAAACTTTAATCATTTACGATTCTGACCGTCCTGACGACTCTCGAATCATGAAGATGTTCTGCGATACATTTTCTCGCCCGCTTGAGAAGCATGACTTCATTTCGTCCGGCAGTTCCATGTTTGTAAAGTTTGACAGCCGCACCGGCAGCTACGACGGTTCTTCTCTGTATTATTGGGCTCAGTATGACTTTTTCAACAACACCCACTACGGACGACCCGTAGAGGACACGGTCTGTGATGAGCTGTTTGAATCTTACGTGCGACCTGAGGGTAGATTTGGATCGCCCCTCAATACCCTCATTTACAAAACAGATGAAGATGTTCGGTGTCGTTACAGCTTCAAAGCACCGCGCTACCAGTACCGCCGCATTCTGGTCACTATCAACGACACGCACTTCAAACACAACGAGGACGCCTGCCTGGACTGCCTCAACGACAACGTCGACAAAATCATCATTAGGGACCCATTCCGAAACGGAACCGATGTTTGCATTTGCGATAGCATCGTTCATTCTCAACGGCTGCCAGCCATAGTGGTCTCTAACGGACCTTCACTGGAATTGAGTCTTCACGTCGACCGCCGACACGCCACGCAGAATTACTTCAAGTCCAACGTGCCGATTTTCGAAGGCACGTACAAGTTCATCCACAGTCCTATCTGTGGACCAACTTTGCTACCGGCCGCTTCTGAGGGCAGCATCGTTTATCCTAAATACGAGCCTTACGTTTATGGTGGATATGGAGAAGATGTCCACTGCATGTGGGAGGTTCGAGTTAGCCCTGAAAGAGATTTGTGGATTTCTTTGGAAAGGATGGACTTCTCACTGGAAGATTGTTCCCTGGAAGTGCTGGAAGTCGAAGTCAACGGACGGAGGGTGTTCACGGTGTGCGCAACGGCACCTGAAGAGGCCAGGAGCCTCACTGTCAAGTCAAAGGACATCAGAGATGGTTCCCTCATCGTACACTTCAAGTCTCAGGCTCCAGGACACTCTACCTTCCAGCTCACCTGGACCGAGTTGGTCGAGCTCCCTCGCAACAGCGACGGGACCATCATGACTTCGAAACTATCAGCCCCTGGTGAATGTAAGTTTGTGTGCCCTGGCCAGGCCGCCTGCATTCACGAAGACCTCGTTTGTAATGGCGTGCACAACTGCCCCGGTAGCAACAACACCAACATGCACGACGAAGCTCCTGAAATTTGCTACGCTCGAACTTCAGCTCACCTCAACTACGTGGCGCTTGGCCTGGGCGCCGCTGGGGGCGCCGTCGTCGCTGTGGGCGTCATCATTTTAGTGTGTCGCAACTGCAGGAAGAGACCGGAAAACGACACGTCTTTTTAGCAATCGCCCCCTACAGCCAGCACCAGCGCCACAACTTTCTGAACTGACCTACCACCGCGACGGCCACCCGCTGGAACCACCTCAGCGAAGTATTCTTCAGAGGAAGAAAGTCCAACTCAGAAGTGGGGAGGCCTTAGGACATGAGGAAGCCACGGCATTTTGAGGGAGATGCCATATAATCATCGCAGTCCCGTCCTAGTCGCTTGGAAACCATTTCGAACCAAATATAAGAGACACTTGTCCGTTGACTTGTAAGAATGTTTCAATGGGATTTGCGTGAATTTGGATGGGATTGAAGATTTTTGGATGTATCTACATATAATACTGGTGGTTTTAATGACATCTTAGTGATGTGTTATCGTATTTCAGAGTGTTTGAGTGAATCTAACGAATGACAACTCGCCATTTCTAGTACATGTCAATGAGAATGATTGTACGACTTTCCTGATGTGACGATGACAAACAAGTATATCAACACCTTGCACAGTTCGTAGTGTTTATCGTTAGTAGTTAATAGTCGAGAGAAATTTGTTTTCTAAGATGCACGAAGATATGATGGGATATTGTATGAAAGTTCAGAAAGTTCGAAATGGGCCAAAGATTATGGGTGAGTGGCGTGAATAAAGAATTCTGAAGGGCTAAACACTGATACAAAATTAGAAAATGAGTATCGAAAAGCTATGTGTTTATTCCAAATAGATAAGACTGCGATTTGTACTTTAAACGCTTTCATCCTAATTAGTGATTAAATACGATATTTGTCAATATTACTCTAAAATAGTTAAAACTTGAGTTGTGACAATTTATTAACTGTAAAGTTCCTGTTTAATATTTACCATAAGTTAACAATTTTGTCATGAATAGGGAATAAATGAATATCATTTAATGTTCACATAACAACGGTATTTTTTAGATTTAGCTTTCAAGTTGAAGAGGCAAGTTAGGTTAGATTAGATTTGGTTGGGCCACGCTAGGTTTTGGCTCGACTTAAGATGCTTCTGAATTACGTTTGGTTAGGTCATGCTTCGCCAGATTTGGTTAAGTTACGTTTGGTTAGGTCATGTTTGGTTTTCATTTGAAGAGCAGAAACTTAGCTCAAAACTCTTAGATGAACTTGCTACACAACCAAACACTTCGCATCAGAAGTTTTTTTGGTTACGTTTCAGATGTGCTGATGAAGAAAAGTTAATATTCCAGAATAAGGATGTTGGTGCACGCTATACCGCTATCTTTTATTTCCAAGCCAATATTTGTTGCCGAAGAAACGTCTTAGCTAGTATATTAAGCAGAACATTATTAATTAGAGTAAAATGTATGAATTTTTATTTTAAACAATTGTTAAATAACTTATTGCGGTTCGAGATGATATTTTTTTAAATTTAATTATCAAATCGAAAAATTGGCTAAATCAGTTAGCACTAGAAATCATTGAAATCAATGAAGATTTAACTTAAACGAGATACGTAAACGCGATGGAGATGGACTGACCGTTAATTATTATCGTCCTTCTATTATCATCAGACACTACTGATAATAGGATTTTCTACTATACCAGTAGAGAAGCACAACAGCTTCTCTACTGTGTGTTCCCTACCTATTTTCATGAAATTCAGGCGAAGTGTGTCACGTATATGTATGTATACCGTGTACCCTGTGGCGTATTTTCAGTAAAAGAAATTGCCCTATTTCATCTATTTCAGCGAAAGCATTTTGCCATTCGCGTGAGAAAGTCAGTTAAAATTCAAATAGTCTTGGGCGACTAAAAAGTTATGTATCAGACTTTGAAGTCTCTACATTATTCAAGACTCAGTTGTATGTTCCTTCACGATCTGCCCAGTTAAAGACATCTCACCGACATGTGAGAAATTTATCCCATTGTTCCACGTGTCCCATGTCCGCTCCCACGTATACAATCACCACGTATAAGGTACCACGTATCTCACGTCCACTCCAGCGTATAGATGTGTGATTTTAAAATGTACAGTGTTTCCCATGTTTACTGCCACGTCTATGGCCACGTATTCAGGCACCATACATCCCATGTCTACTATACCCTGTACGGAAGAACCATATTTGTTCACTGCACATCAACGTATAAACTCGGTGATAAATCGCATATGTTCCGAATATTTATTGAATATTGGATATTTTTTATTTAATAAGTATCCAATGTCCAATAAGTAACCAATAATATTATTATTAAGTAGTAATTGTCTAACACTATTTAGTAGTTCAATATTTATTGGAATTAAGAAGCGAACAAGTTTATCGGGTAACTCCTCCATTATATATTCCAGACTGTATACCTCGGCTATACACAAGTTTAATTCCTGAATATATGTCACTCTGGAACCAATCGATGCTGCCCCTCAGTAATGTGTGTGTATATCAGATGTCAAATATGCCACCGACAGCAATATGTATTTTCTTACAACACACATATGGGTGTTCTAATTCAATGTAAATAATATGTCATAGAGAAAATGGACGCAGCTTAGGAGCGAGTGCCGTTCACATGCTCGACCGTGTCCGATCAGTACTGCATTACCCAGTGCACCTGGTACTTCGAATGTAATTCTTGTACCACGTGTGAACGCCTGAATAGTACTGTATTGGTAGTGACGTGCATGCCTGACCTGTAATATTTATGTACTTCCCGTGACACGTGAATATCCCACTCAAAGTGTCAATATCATGGAAATTAGAGTGTCAGCACGCCTCAATATCCCACTCAAAGTATCAATGTCACGGAAATTAAAGTGTCAGCACGCCGTCAACATCCCACTCAAAGTGTCAATATCACGGAAATTGAAGTGTCAGCCTTACATAAATACCTCATTTAGAAAAATGTCAGCACCACTTAAATTTCCCCACTTCAGTAGTATCAGCAATGTGTAAATGTGCCATTTAAAGTAAATACCACGGACAGTAAATATATTGCCTGTAAAACTGTTGTTCATGATACAGTACTGGGACATGATACCGGATCTTGTGAGCAACAAAGCATTTCAACACACATCGGGTTGTGATACCAGTTGTTGAATGAGTCATCATCCACCAACACTCAGCCACTATCGTAAATAATCGTCGTCCTCACTAGTCCTACGTCATTAATATTAATCCAGATCCTCATCACAAATCTTCATCCACCGTCAATACTAATCCTTATTCACTATAACTACCTATAATTATCCACCATAACTAATAAGCCTCATCCACTAACGCTCATCCGTCCCCATTAATAACCATGACCCATCATTATCATTTCCATCTGTCATCCATTAACCCTCATCCTCATCCACCATTGTCATCAACCCTCATCTGCCGTAACTACTGACCTTCATCCACCATCGCAAGTGACCGTCATCCACCATCACGTACCGTGATGAGGCTGGATGTCAGTATCGTATTCCAATAGGTATTAATGGACAGAGATCTTGATCCATTATTTTAACATTATTTAGGTCATAAATCCTAAGTTAGTGATAGTTACAAACCATCCTGGGAGGTCATAACTCATTACCCTGACGCGGAGAGTCTCCAAACTGGAATAAATAAATCAACGACCCGAAGTAGCTTACGGGGGTAATAGCTGAATAATAACCACAGAGGTGATCACAATAATCACCACAGAGGTGATCAGTGCAGATTATCAAGTGGAGTAAAGTTTGACGTTTAAATTATCGAAGTTCGTTTGAAATTCCTTGAATCTAAGCGCATTATATCGAGATATTTCCTGCTGTAAATAGTTTCTATGTTATTGCTAGCTACGTAACATCTAGGGGTAATTTAATCCTACCTACATATATATATTGTTACGACTTATTTATTGAATTTAAATAGATTTTCCCCTCGCCCCGCCCTGCTGACCTGTTCAAGACCAAAGTTTTCCAAGTGTGTGGTTCCTTACGAGTTAATGTTGACCATCACGGCCAAACAGTGTCTGGCATGTTTGACAGGTTGCCATACTGTGTGTTCTATACGGCAACCCTGCTAGGTTGCCGTACTGAGTGCACTTCATGGCAACCCTGCAAGTTTGCCATTCTGAGTGCTCTATGCGGTAACTGAGAGGTTGCCATGCTGAACGCTCTTTATGGCAACTCTGCTAGTTTTCTGTACTGAGTGTAGTATGTGGCAACTCTGCTAGGTTACCATACTTAGTGTTCTATGCGGCAACTCTGCTAGGTTACCATACTTAGTGTTCTATGCGGCAACTCTGCCAGGTTGCCATACTGAGTGCTCTTTTCGGCAACCCTGCCAGGTTGCCATACTGAGTGCTCTGTGCGGCAACTCTGTGTTGCAATACCGCGTGCTCTACATGGCAACCTTGCCCGGTTGCCATGCTGAGTGCTCTTCCTGGCAACATGAGGTGCAGAAAAAGACAAATTTGAGAATTTTGGCGGAAAAAAGCCGGTCTGAGCACCTTGTAATTTTGCCCAATGTTGAAAATCTGTTTTGAATTTCCGTAGAGTTTAGCCTCTAGGCCGCACGGCAGCGTTGTGAGGTGCATAAGGTTACTTGAATTAATCATTAAGTATTTACGAAATTTATTTAGCATTTATGGTATTTATGGAGGATCTGCGGCAGTTACTGAAAATTTAAGGTTTTTAGTGAAGATTTACAACTCTGACAAAGGATTTACTACATTTATGTAGGTTGTAAAAATAAGGATTTACGATATTTATTGAGGATTTCCAACATTAACAAAGGATTTACTACATTGTGTAGGGTCTGGAAAAAGTAAGGATTTAATGTATTGATTGAGGATTTACAACAAAAACAAATAATTTACTTATATGTAGAGTTTGTAGACATAATGATTTTCGATGTTTATTGAAGATTTACGACATTAACGAAGGATTTACTACAATTATTTAGGGTTTGTAAAATAATGTTTTGCGATATACATTGAGGATTTAGGTCGCTTATTGAAAACTTCGGAACATTTACGGAAGATTTAATTCGTTAAAGATTTACGACGTTTCTTGAAGACCTACACGAGGTATCTTTCCTTCAAAAAGCACACTGGAATATTGCCAGTACAGTTACTACATTGAATTTTTCAATGAAATCATGCATTAAAAGAAGATACATCGCTTGTTTTGAACCCTCTGCTTCAGACCCTGTGTAGCGTGTGTACATAACTGTAAATATACACGAGATGTGGGGGCTCCGTTACACCGTGTATTTTGTTGGCTCTGTGTGAGTATATCATGTGTGGGGAACATAGCCCCTGGCCAGCATCGGAGTGTTCCATCTGTTGTGTTTCATGGCCTTGTTGTGACCATACTCGGCATACTTAAGGGGGCTGGTTTGTTGAGCATTATTGTGATTATGCTTAGAGAACATGATGATTGTGCTTGGATGGCTTAGTCATGATTGTGCTTTGTGAGTATACTCATGATTGTGCTTGGACAGCATATTCATGATTATGCCACCAGTGTGTGTTGTGTCTAATTGATGCAAAAGCATATCGAGCCACTCTGCATGACATCACACAAAATTTGTTCCACGGAACCCTGCAAAAATCGCGGGTGTCGTTCAGCGGTTCACCTACACCAACTGGCACGCACCTCAATTGGCTAGGTGACGATTGTTGCTCCCTCGCCGTCCCTGTTGTGATGTGAGAGGGCAATACTATTGCTGTTCTTATTTGTGTCCCCTGCCTTAATTATCGCAACATTTTGTGCAGTTTTGTTTCAACATTATTGCGTCATGATATTGTTCGTTTCGAAATCGTAAAGCTGAGATCGTATGGTGCGCAAATATACAGATTAATGTTATTACAATTTTGTGCACATAATGTAATTTGAATTACACACGAATGTAGTATCTACATTTTTAATTTCTTGATGTTTCAAAATTTTGTGACATAAGAGCATTACAGCTATGACGCATAAATGTCATGACCTCGTATTATGATAATAACTTAATGATATACTGCATTTCAATTTTATAATAAAAGCGAGAATATTAATACAAATATTCCTTGGTGTTAATATTCTAAAATTAAATGCATGCATACCAATAAAATTCAGGACAATATCATTGCAATAAATCAATACTATAACGTTACACGGTCCATCACATGATAATATTGAAACTTCCGATGGATATTTAGAGCCGAAATGTCCTGTATTTTTGCTGTATTTTATGTAAGTAGGTGTAAAGTGCTCTGTGTTTGTGTACTGCATTTCCTGTGTTGCCTCCCTGTGTGTTCACGGCATGTTGTGTGCTCAGGCTTGTGTTGACACACTGTTTTTCTTGTTTATTTCTGTGTTAACACACTGGTGAGTTCTGTGTTAACACGCTGGTTATTTCTGTGTTAACACGCTGGTTATTTCTGTGTTAACACGCTGGTTATTTCTGTGTTAGGTACTTTGTTCTGTGTTGACTGTGCCCTTAAATCTTAATTTTCATGTTATTTTCTCTACGGTATGATAAAGACATTTGAAATTAAGTTAGATATCTCAGATCAGTTTGGCAATCTCAGAAAATCCACGAAAACTCGAGGAAAATTTTCTAGACCATGAATCTCGTAAAATCAAGGAAATCTAAAAAAACGCAACAAAATCTAAAAAAGATCTCAAAAATGCAAAAGATCCTAAAAAAATGTGTGAAAATTTTATGAATCTCAGATAAAGTATAAAAATTTCACTAAGATAAGAAAATTAGGTAAATTAACATGACAGAAAATCTTCGAAAATTTAGGGCAAATGACCCGAAAATTCTCGGTTGATCTAGGACATCTGAGCCTCCCCATGGAGGTAGCAGAAGGATTCTGAAGAAGGACTCGGGTTGAGAGTTCCGTGCTTCAAACAATATAAACAATTTACTTACAACTTACGATACAGCAGTTGCTTGTTCCCTATGTCTAGTACAATGGACACATTTGAGTGTAGCTACTTGTGGCCCCGAAAAGTTCAGTGCTTTCTAGGGCATCCTATCATCAACGCTATTTCAAAGTATCCAATTACATGTAATTTAATGCGTGCCATTTCACATGACACTTAAAAACTTTTATTTTTAATTTTAGGGCTGGTTGTAGGGAAGGTATGATGAACTTCAGGTGCTTTCCAAATTCCTAATTTAGCAAGTGTCTCACGATTGTACACATTTACAACTCGCCACACGAATATTCTGCATCGCATCAGTTACGTTTGTCAGCGCCGAAATATTACAATTAGAATTTCGAAATTTCGTTGGATAAGGTCCAAGCATCCACCCAAAATATTACATTTTTGTTAAACTATGACAACGCATATACAATGACAGTGCCATGTGCTCATTGTTGTCAATTGGTTATGTATTGGCTAGAAATTTGAAACATGTTATCCAGATATCCGCACTGAAGTTGCACTGTGTTACCGAACGTCCATGTCGATGTCCAGCATATTTTGTGTAATGTCTATCATGGCCGGTAAAAATTAAGTACTTTTGTGATCTCCAATTTCTGTATAAATGGTTTCTATTTCTGAATCCATGGTTTCTGTTTCTGTCTCCATGGTTTCTGTTTCTGTATCCATGCTTTCAATTTCTGTATCCACGGTTTCTATTTCTGTATCAATGGTTTCTATTTCTGTATCCACGGTTTTCATTTTTAAACCCATGGTTTCCATTTTCAAACCAATGGTTTCCATTTTCAAACCAATGGTTTCCACTTTCAAACCAATGGTTTCCATTTCTAAACCTATGGTTTCCATTTCTGTACCCATGGTTTCTATTTCTGTATCCAGAGTACTTGAGATGCACTGAATGCATCGCCGTTGTGCTGTTTTCTCTTAACATCGATGGTCATTGTTAGTATTCCAATCGGTGTCCAGGATAAATCATGGTAACACGGTCAGTATCCAGGAGACATCATGGTAACACGGTCAGTATCCAGGAGACATCATGGTAACACGGTCAGTATCCAGGATACATCATGGTGACACCGTCAGTTTCCAGGACACATCATGGTAACACGGTCGGTTTCAAGATGCATCAGGATAACCCGTTTTGTATCCACATTACTTTTTGATGATCGGGTCAGTGTGTAGAGCAGCGAGCACCGTCCTAGCATGACATTCACCATTGCTGTTCAATTGTAACCTAAATAAAATGTCAGCGTACGTGCATTTCTGAAGCATGATACGAACACCTCTTTATTTTGACTTTCTTGTGATGAATCCTTCACAATGTCGCACTCGTGTCTGTTTGGAGACACACTGCACCAACACTGGTGCATTTGTTGCTCATGGTCGCTGAGAGGTGCCTGTTGTGGGTGTGCGATGTGCAGGTGATGGGCCCAAGATGGGCAGGCGATGGACGGGTGTAAGAAAGAGAATCAAGCTCTTTTTTTATTATGTTCGAGAATTCAACTTCCGATATTGATGTAATTCTGATCTTTTTCTTGGAGCTTATGTTTCTTCTTCCTGTGTTCATTCTCACTAAATCGTAATTATCTTCAGCCCTCAGCATTTCCTATAATCGAGTTACGAAATTTACAGCATCACGATATCCTAACCTGAAAATTTGAAATCTCCGAATCTAAAAATGTACAATCTTCTGATTTTAAAATTTACAATGCGTACATTTTTTCAATCTGTGGGCCTACAAAGCTGAAACGTGGCGGTCTAGAGAGCGTTACACTTCCCTCACGCACCTCCCTGCAGTGGCGCCTCGGCTGTGTGACGTCACCAGCTGCCGGGAGGACGGAGGCGAGAGGCGCGGAATGTCGCACCACGCAGCGCGTCTCACGACACTAAGTTCACAACTTCGTCATACTTGTGCTGTATATCTTCCTTAGTCTCCAGTAAATTACCTTAGGTTTTGATGCGACTTTTATTATTCCTTGATGCGACTTGGGTTATTCATAACTTAGTACGTACATCTTTCTACACCTGTGCTTCGTTTCGCTCTTGATATAAATATTATTGTATAATTTTCTCATTATTAATGAGGTTATTTATCGCTTTTCCTTCATTTTGCTATAGTCTAGCTACACAGAATGCACTTCAAGGCTGTGTGGAATTCATATACAAATTAAGGAAAACGGCATCTGGGACGGTTTGATTAACATGGGTAGTTATACAGCGCTGTGTCTGTATTAACATGGGTATGTTATACAGCGCTGTGTCTGTATTAACATGGGTATGTTATACAGCGCTGTGTCTGTATTAACATGGGTATGTTATACAGCGCTGTGTCTGTATTAACATGGGTGGTTATACAGCGCTGTGTCTGTTTCATGACTGAATTGATTTAAATTTGCTGCCTCTGCGCTGCTCAAGTTAACACTAGATACTATTTTCACCTGTGATTAGTGAATAGATTAGAAGGAAACTTTTGCCTCTCTAATCGCAACAACGGCGTTCCAGAGAGAAGAAGGCAATAATGGCAATGCCATCATTACCATCGTTGATGAACCGTTGTGTGAGATGCAAAAGTCCCTAGGCCACAAATGGTTGTAAATAAGAAAGGCATTAATACACCGTGTAAAAAATGTGTTTACTTGCGTAAAATATTCTTGTACAAAAATATAACAAACTTTCATGACCATGTAATGTATTAATCTGATATTAACATGGGATTAATCTAGGACTTACCATAGATTAATCTAGGACTTGCGATATATAAATCTAAGTCTTATCTGGGTTATTGTAGGACTTGCCTAGGATTAATTCAAGTCTTGCATAGGATTAACTTATGGCTACCCTAAGATTAATCTAGTAATTGCCTAGCATTGATTTAGGATTTACCCACGATTTATCTCAGACCTACCAGCGAATAGTTAGGGATTCACCTTGAAGAAGAAAGTAGTAGGAGCTGAAAAACAGGACAGCAGTGAACCGAAAAAAGGATGGTCCAAAACAGAACAAAACCTATTCTATTTCAACAAAAAGGAAGCCTACCTAACCCATAGCTCGGGCCCTCACATAGTCCCCTTGGCATTGCCATCAATGATGGCAATAATGCCATTACCAAATCTTGTATTTACTGAGCTATAAGAAAGTTAGCAGGAACATCAAGGGGCTTGCTAACTACAGGCAAATAGTTGTCCCGACAATTGTGTCACATTGACAATGCTGCTAGTCATGGCCCTGATAAGGCGGGTGAACACACGCGTGTGAACACAAGCGGGTGACCAATTTTGACCTTTCTAGGAAACAAGTCGGGACCAATCAATACGAGTAGAGCTGAAAAAAGCCGAAAATATCCACTATGAAGACAAAAATAGTCAAAATAGTCGGCGTTGCTTCCACAAGTAACGCTGCATCAGCACTGCGGCTTTATCTTTCTAGAACTGAAACTGTTATGGTGCTAAATAGGAACTGTAATGGCCCTTAACAGGAACTGTAATGGCCCTTAACAGGAACTGTAATGGCCCTTAACAGGAACTGTAATGGCCCTTAACTGGGACTATAATGGCCCTTAACTGGGACTATAATGGCCCTTAACTGGGACTATAATGGCCCTTAACTGGGACTTTAATGGCCCTTAACTGGGACTATAATGGCCCTTAACTGGGACTATAATGGCCCTTAACTGGGACTATAATGGCCCTTAACTGGGACTGTAATGGTCCTTAATAGGGACTGTAATGGTCCTTAATAGGGACTGTAATGGTCCTTAATAGGGACTGTAATGGCACTTAATAGGAACTGTAATGGCACTTAATAGGAACTGTAATGGCACTTAATAGGAACTGTAATGGCACTTAATAGGAACTGTAATGGCACTTAATAGGAACTGTAATGGCACTTAATAGGAACTGCAATGGCACTTGATAGGGACTATAATGGCCCTTAATAGGGACTGTAATGGCACTTAATAGGGACTGTAATGGCACTTAGTAGTTACTGTAATGGCAAGCTATGATATTCATAACTGTAATTACTAACAATCATAATAATGTTGTGGGCTTAATTTACTACACCTGCAGATTTGCATGGAAATTAATGTTCAACTATCAACATCGTTAGTAAAACATTGGCTAGGCGTCAGAAGCAGTAAATGGAACACGAGAAATAGGATTGACAATTATAGATCTATTATTAGTTAGCTCCAACTATCTTTATCACTACAAAGATGGCCAACGAGAGGAAGGATGAAGACACCATTCAGTGTGGAGTTACGGAAACGCGGAATCTATGCACAAGGTGTGTTTCCGCACAGGATCCTGCTCGCATAGAAACAATAAGTAGATAAGGAAGGTTCGAAAATAACTTGAAAAGAAGGAAGGAAAAAAACAGTGCGAAAGTGAATTGAAAAAGATGGTCCGTAGCAAAACAAACATTGAATTTAAACGAAAAGAAGGCCTACCTGCCTCTCACCTCGGGACCTCACATTTTACCCCAGAGAGCGCTAATTCCTAAAGATACGATGTTGGTATCTCCCTGTTCAGCAGAAAACATATAAAAGTAAAACAAAACAAAGTAATAAATTGACGTTACGAAAAGTTAAAAAAAGTCGTTGTCGAGATGTGTCACCAAAAAATCCCTCGGTGGTTTTAACAAGTTTATAGGTATTTTTATCAGTAATTTCATATAGTTTTTAGGCAGCAGTTTTGCAGTTTTATTTGTTTTTTGAATAACTTTCAAGCCGCAAATTAGGGTTGTGCCTGTTTTTTTTTCATCTTGGAACTGCAGTTTGATGTTTTAGCAATTGAATAGGACATATTTGTTACGAGTAATTATTTTGCGTCATACAAAGGGCCATTCCTTCGAGATTAATTTCATTTAATAACAATTATTATCAGCTGTAATGATTCTGCAAAATCCTAGGAGTAGGCTATCAATTATTCCATTCAAAGGAGGTAATCTCAATCACTGCTAGAAATTTTTTTTTTCAATTATTATTTCATTATTTGAAGAAATTATTGAACATTCCCGATGATCGTCGGTCAATTCAATAATTGATCACTAATCACAGGTCAATTATCGTCACGATAATCATCGCACAATTTGAAGTTAATGCAATCACACATGCTGTGAGTGTAATTACAAAAAATAATTTCAACATTCATTACACAACATCATTGCAATAATTATATTGATAAGAAACATTTAATAAAAATGCCACCNGGTGGCATTTTTATTAAATGTTTCTTATCAATATAATTATTGCAATGATGTTGTGTAATGAATGTTGTAATTATTTTTTGTAATTATACTCACAGCATGTGTGATTGCATTAACTTCAAATTGTGCGATGATTATCGTGACGATAATTGACCTGTGATTATTGATCAATTATTGAATTGACCGACGATCATCGGGAATGTTCAATAATTTCTTCAAATAATATAATAATTGAAAAAAAAAATTTCTAGCAGTGATTGAGATTACCTCCTTTGAATGGAGTAATTGATAGCCTTCTCCTAGGATTTTGCAGAATCATTACGGCTGATAACAATTGTAATTAAATGAAATTAATCTCGAAGGAATGGCCCTTTGTATGACGCAAAATAATTACTCGTAACAAATATGTCCTATTCAATTGCTAAAACATCAAACTGCAGTTCCAAGATGAAAAAAAAAACAGGCACAACCGTAATTTGCGGCTTGAAAGTTATTCAAAAAACAAATAAAACTGCAAAACTGCTGCCTAAAAACTATCTATAAAATTACTGATAAAAATACCTATAAACTTGTTGAAACCACCGAGGGATTTTTTGGTGACACATCTCGACAACGACTTTTTTTAACTTTTCGTAACGTCAATTTATTACTTTGTTTTGTTTTACTTTTGTATGTTTTCTACTGAACAGGGAGATACCAACATCGTATCTTTGGGAATTAGCGCTCTCTGGGGTAAAATGTGAGGTCCCGAGGTGAGAGGCAGGTAGGCCTTCTTTTCGTTTAAACTCAATGTTTGTTTTGCTACGGACCATCTTTTTCAATTCACTTTCGCACTGTTTTTTCCTTCCTTCTTTTCAAGTTATTTTCGAACCTTCCTTATCTACTTATTGTTTCTATGCGAGCAGGATCCTGTGCGGAAACACAACTTGTGCAAAGATTCCGCGTTTCCGTAACTCCATACTGAATGGTATCTTCATCCTTCCTCTCTTTGGCCATCTTTGTAGTGATAAAGACAGTTGAAGCTAACTAATAATCGATCTATAATTATCAATCCTATTTCTCGTGTTCCATTTACTGCTTCTGACGCCTAGCCAATGTTTAACTAACGATGTTCCAAGTTAAACATTGATTTCAATGCAAATCTGCAGGTGTAGTAAATTAAGCCCACATCATTATAATTGTTAGTAATTACAGTTATGAATATCATAGCTTGCCATTACAGTAACTATTAAGTACCATTATAGTCCCTATTAAGTGCCATTGCAGTCCCTATTAAGTGCCATTGCAGTCCCTATTAAGTGCCATTGCAGTCCCTATTAAGTGCCATTGCAGTCCCTATTAAGTGCCATTACAGTCCCTATTAAGTGCCATTACAGTCCCTGTTAAGGGCCATTACAGTCCCTGTTAAGGGCCATTACAGTCCCTGTTAAGGGCCATTACAGTCCCTATTCAGGGCCA